>QLTV01000974.1:11176140-11194377 GCA_003457575.1 Thermophis baileyi
ATTGTCTTTTTAACTGTCTGGATGGCCCCTGGAGGGGCCGAAAGGCAAAAAGGAAGCAGTATGCTTTCTCCCATATTTGGGTATACCAGGTGATTTAACAGAGAAAAAAAAACATATATATATCCTCGTCCCTGTAACAAGCAGATAGGGAGAAGAATCCTGTGGCTCAGAGGTTTAATCACTTGCCTTGTTAGGCAAGGGGCCCAGGTTCTAATCCCATAAGGGTGTGGCTAGCTGATGAGAGCTAAATAGCTTGAAATAGATCTATACTAGTCTCCCTTTATTTATGTAAAAATGTAACATATAGAAACGGACTGTCGTTTGTAATTAACTGTCTGGATGGCCGAAAGGCAAAAAGGAAGCAGTATGCTTTCTCCCATATTTGGGTTAGTTCAAGATTGCAATTCCGAAGATTAGTTAGGTAGTAGTACAGTAGCAATTCATGACAATGTTTTTGCCCCCCCTTTCTTTCTTGTGCTTAAAGAAAGTCATTATTCAGGATAGGGACATTGTTATGTATTATGTATAAATTACTTAATATGAACATACGGCTAATTGCAGTGTCAAGGCATAGCACAAACATGGGATATTTTAAATGACCACTGACAATACAGTAGAGCAAGCTAAGGCTGCTATGGAATCTTTGACACCCTTTAAATGAATGAGTGCAAAGAACAGATACCTTCAACTGAATTTTACATGCTTGAACTGTGATGAAGAGAACTAAGTACATAATCTGTCATAGATAGATGTGCCGATTTTATCAACAGTGCTGTGGAGGATCTTAGGTTAGGTTGTCAACCTTGAAGAATGTGAGTCGGATTCAACAATTGTAACAGAGACTCTCAAAGCTTACTTGCTAACTAATGCAATTTCTCAAGTACCTATAGATTCTCTATACAACTGATGTAAGGTTTGCAACATAACAACTTCTAGGTGCAAGGCATTAATTATGTTTTTAATCTGCCCAATAATGGGCCTTTCTGTGCAGACCAGTCCTTCAAATGCCTGAAAATGAGGGATGTATCAAGGTGTGAGATTTCAATTACTTGTCTTTGTCTCTGCTTAGGCTTCACAGATTTTAAAGCAATACATGTATTAGGCTGGGATTTGAAGAGAAAACAAGCACAAGAAATCAGTTTCTCTAGATTGTGAACTAGACTTTCAGGATGTATTGTATGAGGAAAAGTTGACATTTAGAAAAAAAAATTGTGGCTATGCTGGTATCAGAAGTCCAATATAGAATACCGAAGCTATTCATAGCAGACAGAAACTCTATTGCTTATATTGTGGTTTATTTCATGCAATTTTCCTTCTGACAGAAATAATGACATCTAATTAGTTTATTTTTTTAAAAAATGTCTAGAATGAAAGAACTGAAGAAGCTTCTTGAATGAGAAGCAAAACATTTTCAAAGAAAAAAACAACAAAGTCCTTCAAAGTTGCCTTTTGAAAAAAGCATCTTGGGGATGTCTGGAATGAAATGTTTCCTGGAGATGCATCCAGTAGTGGGTTCTAAATCCCGTCGCTACCGGTTCTCTCGTGCGCGCGTGACACTTCTGCGTATGCTCAGAAGCGTCCCGGGCGGGTGGGCGGAGCCTCCCACCGCCGCCACTACCAGTTTGCCGAACCGGCCCGAACCGGGAGCAATCCACTGCTGGATGCATCTATTTTCTTTGAACATTGGTCATTCTTTTTAATGAGGTACTTTTATAGAACAGCAATTGTTATGTACTTTTGTTCCATTCTCTGTGAACTTCTGTAATAAAAATTATACTGGTGTTGCTTTTGATATGTTTGCCTTTTTTAAACCATTGAAATTCCTAAAACTGTTGGGTTTTTTTAGTCTATTTTTTCAGCCAATTAAAAAAAAAACTGTGTGTGTTTTGCCCAATAATCTTTGGTCAAACTTAATTCACTGTTTCCTGGTGAAGTAATGAGGCTTTTTGTGGAATCAAAGATCTGTGCAATTAACTGTTCTTTAATTTCTCCAGCAGGAAGAAAATAAACATTTTATATGTTGCCAATGTGGCTCTGAGGAAAAATACTGTGTCTGGTTCTTAGTCACAAGGGGTTGATTATCTTAACCAGGAGATATTATCAGGTAGCAATTTTGTTGAAAATCAGGTCTCAAAGCTACTTAGGTATCTTAGTTGGGGTGTCTAAGTACGAGAAATCAGGTCTATCTATGCTGGATTCTTGGCTGCTAGTCTGAATACTTGGACTAAGTAAGTCTAAGAAGAAGACTGAAGTCCTTTCATAGAAATTTCATAGAATGTTATATTTCTGCAAGGTTTTGCTGTGTAAGTTGCTATTATTTGGGGAAACAGAAATGTTTCCATGACTGGTAGACATTGCTAATATTCTATTTGCAAGGATGAAAATGATGATGATGATGACGATGACAAGTAACTGCTGTACAATTCTTAATAAAGATCACACAATAAACATTAAACTACCCTATCACCACTTAACCAATCAGATCTGACTGTCAGCATGAAGATTCTTACCTTGCTACACTATCCTAACACTTCATGTGTCACGTCCCAAAAAAAGAATGACATGGGATTATTTTTTCAAGCTAGGTTCTTTAGTGTTTCACTCTTATAGACAAAATCATGCCAGACTGAACACTCTGCTATCTACATATACAATATACTCTGTGAATTATTATTGAGGGGCTGTCTTCACCCTCTTAGTTTCACATATAATATCTGGAATGATATTTTTATTATTCCTTATTTTTTATTTATTCCTTTTATTCCTCTGGAATGCATTTCCTCCCTTATAGATGGGATACTTTTGCTGGACCAAAGGGGAAAAAAAATGTTTTTTGTAAAAATGTCCTTCTCAGAGCTTCTACCACTGAAAAGTATCTTTAGATGGTTTGTCTCCCTGTTACAGTGTAAAAGGAGACATGTGGAGTTCCATAGTAAATTGACAATTCATGGATATATTTCAGAGGCTAGTGGTTATTTTACTCCTTTTTAAAAAAAATCTTACTATTTCTGCAGGAGCCCACACAATTCTTTTTCTCATTGCATGGAAGATAAAAACCTTACTGATATGGATAAATCTGAGAAATTGTGTCTTGTCAAAAATCATCTGATGAGTTCCATGGCTGAATGTCAGTAGGATTTGTACTTGGATCCCCCAATATAGATTGTGGAACATATCTATCTCTTTTTTTTAATGCTTTTCTTTTTGAAGCTTTTGAATGACAGTTCATATCTGATGTCTCACTGAAATGGTACATATTTGTATGTGTTTGAAAGAAAATCAGATTATGATCTGCCATAAAATCATGCTGCTTCACATGTAGGTAATCTTTTGAAGCTTTCCCAAGCAAAAGTGTAGATCAGGTGGCATGATGGCAAATTAATATTTTATTTGTAGCTTTTCTGTCATGGTGACTTATTGACTAAATGCTGTTATATGCACTTCAAGGGGAATAGCTGTGTTCTGAATGAACAGAAGATGCTTAACAACCATTTTTTTAATCTATAAACCAGCAATGTAAAGCCTGAGTTATAGTTATTGTACATCTGAGAAATAAATGCACATAAATATAAATGAACTCAAAAATGTTAAGCTCACTGTCCTAAGGAAAGAATTGATGAGAACTTCATACTTTTACATTTGGGGACAGTGTCATAAGTCAAAAGCACCTTTTATGAGCATATTGGTAGAAATTATATTTCCAGCTGGTTCCGCTATTCTCTGGCCAGGGATATTGTAATATCGGTATCTCCACTGCTTATTCAAACACTGAAATGAAAACTGTTGTACATGCCCAGGAAAAGAAGCTGCCAGGATTAGCTTTTATTATTATTAAACTGATTTTGGTTTTTTGACCATTATTGTGTATTTAACTCAATATTTTTATGTCATTTGGTTATATAGGCATCTGACTGTTGAGTGGGCTATACATATTTTAAATACATGAATAAACTAGAAGAGAGACAGAATGAGATGGTAGCCTCAGGTGGCAAATAGTGGGCATTGTAAGGAGACATGATAACTCCTAAACTCCCTGAGCTTTCTCCACTATTGGAAAACAGAGTTGTGTTTTGTATGCAGATTGCTCTTCACCCATAAAGGAGTATCGGGCAAGGGAGAATGCCCTTCCATCAACAGTGTCAAAGTACAATTCCTTAAGCTGATTGTGTATATTGAATAAATGGAGGGAAGGAGATCACATCTAGTGTTATATACTAGATTAAGATTAGAGATTTCAAAGAACCAGTAGAATGCATTAGACAGCACTTGAACATAATGATCAGGTTTTATGAACATAATGTAGCATATCAATTGGCTTCAAAGATCAAGATCGCCTGCATATGTTTTCATTTTCATGCTGGAAAATTATACTCAAAATGTTCAATAGACATTCGGTTGGGTTTTTCTTTTTCTTTGCTCTTTCCTTTCACATTGATTAGATACATTGATGTTGTTCATCATCTGGGTCATTAATTAATGCAACAAATGTTTACAGTGAGCTGGTAAGGATGGGTCTTTTAGAAGGCCACAAACCTTGTATACACTGCTCCCTTAGTACCATTTTCTGCTTCAGTCTCAGTTAGCTCTCGCTTAATATTTGGATGCAATTTTGGGTTGGCTTTAAAACGCTGCTCCCACAGTAGCAAATGCTACTTTAGTCCCAGCTCTTACTGTAAGTCTTATTCTGTTGGCTCAAGACCAGAATGTATTCCAAAGCCATGAACATATTTTATATGGTTTATGAAATAACCTTCTCTTTCTAGATTGTCCAATATACAGTATATAATCTCAAAGAGGAGAGAACAAATAATAATAGTAATGCTGATTCTCTCCTGAAAGTGCAGTAAAATGCTTATATATTTATTAATAAGAGTTTCAAGCACCCCAACTGAACAGTGATCCTGAATGGCTCAGAGTATATTACACACACACAAAAACTAAAAATTATGATAACAAATCCATTAATTCAATCCAGGTGGGGACACCCCCCCCCAATTAATCCCAGATCTTCAAGGCCATTTTAAGGATATCAGGGTTGGGGCTTTTGAACCTCAGGGGGAATTCTATTCCAGAAGGCAGATGCTGCAACAGAGAAGATTGACTTCCTAGGCTTCTGCTAATTTTTATTACTTGAGAGATGGGGTATAGAGCAAGACCATTGTTGTTTCTTATGGGACAGACAGAAGATTGTCCTTCATATAACCAGCTTTACTGCCATGAAGGATTTTATAGGTGATAACCAGCATTCTGTTTTGAATCTGCGTTGCTAGGCAGTGGGGCTTATGTAGCAGAGTTGTTACATAGTTGTACCAAGTTATGCCCATAACTGCTCACATGGCTGTGTTCTGGACTAGTTGTAGCTTTCAAGTGATCTACAAGGGGACTCATGTAGAAAGAATTATAATAGTCCATTTGTGAAGTGACTAAGCAGACAGATCTTAAGAAGGCTTTCCGGACAATAGCTGCCACCTGCTCTTCAATATCCTGGAACTGTGCACCAATATTCTCTGAGGAAATGCCATCCTATTAGGAATGCAGATAGAAAATCTCCTACATTGGAAGAACCATGTACCCACAGCTATTCATTTTTGTCAGAGTTGATTTTAAGCCTATTCAGGGATGGGCTGCTGGGGGTTCGCAGGAGTTCGGGAGAACCTCTAGCTAAGATTCTGTGCAGTTTGGAGGACCCCCAAATCCCACTCCTGGCTGGCCCCTCCCACCCCGCACCTCCCCTCCCAGGAGTCCACACGTGGCTTATTTTGGATGCAGGTAAGTGCAGGGCGCACGCAGAGGCTCTGGGAGGGCAAAAAATGGGCCTCCCAAGTTCGGGAAGGCCAGAAACAGGCCTGTTTCTGGCCTCCAGAGGGCCTCCGGAGCCTGGGGAGGCCGTTTTCGCCCTCCCGGAGGCTCGAGGAAAGCCTCTGGAGCCTGGGGAGGGCAAAAACGCCCCCCCCCCCCCCGGGGTTGGGGGGCGGGCTGGACACGCCCCCCCCTTGGCCCCCCCACCCCGCCACCGGGCCGGGGACCCCCGCCCCCCCCCGCCATGGTGTAGGAGGCCGACTAGACCACGCCCACCATGGTCCATGCCCACCCAGCAACCGGGCAGAGAACCCCTTGCTAAAATTTTTGAAGCCCACCCCTGAGCCTATTCCTCCCGTTCCAAACCTTTACAGTCTCTAGCTGTTGGAACAGGATCAAGTCAGCATCAGTTGGTTGATCACAACTAGGTGGCTGGCCCTGATAGTGATTGACTGTAGTAAGTCAAGAGAGAGCCCTGGCTTTGGCTAAACAATGCTGCACATATTTGGGAGTCATATGGGTTAGAATCATTAAAAGAAATATGGGCAACAATTCAAGGGCAATAAAATGGATTGGGAACGCTTTATACCTGGGATAGGGTGTGGTGTGTGGCAGAGGTAATTGCCTGGTTTTTCTCATCTGGGCTGCACATTAAAATATGCAATCCTATAGAAGGTTGTTTCAAAATCAAGGAAAACTATTCCACTCCAATCAAAAGGTTTTGGGATTAATTTACTGTAATTTAAATCAAAGACTGGGAACTTGGGGCCCTTCAGATGTTGCTAAACTAGAGTTCCCATCACTCCCACAAGTGCAATCAATAAAATAAATGCTCAAACTTCTGTTAGCAACATCTGGAGGACCCCATGTTCCATGGCTTGGAATGCTTTTTTTAAAACGATCTTTCAAATTAATCCTTGTGTGCAAATGTAGAGATTAGCAACAGTATAAAATCTCAGTTGTGTGGCACTGGTGAGCTTTTGACAAAACGCAGTGAGGCAGAAACAGTGAGTTGAATTCCAATTTTGTGCATCCATGGAAATTAAAGGCATCATTTTTAAGTTTAAATAATATATGGGACCTAATCCATTGTGATTCATCTATTCACAAAATATATGGGTTTACTAAGGTGTTCATATCTATTTTAGTAAGCACATTAATATCTATATTACCCAAATATATATAAGAAAGTAAAGCATGTTTATTGTATTACTCTATCCTCTCCAGTTCCTCCTTCAGACCTTGGTACTTCTCCAATTTCTCATACTCCTTTGTAATGTCACTTGGCATCACTACATCTATCACCACCACTGTCTTCTGGTCCTTGTTTATTACCACAATGTCTGGTTGATTGGTTAGTACCATCCTATCTGTTTGGATCTGGAAGTCACAGGATCTTTGCTTTCTTATTCTCCACAACATTTTGTGGGCTGTCCCATATAGACTTAGGAAGGTTTAGCCATTATTCTGTAGACATGTTCCTGTCCACAATGCCAGCTACTTGGTTGGCTGTTCAGTGTATGCTGTTCCTGACTGCAGGTTGGCAGGAACTGGGGCAGGAATGCCATCATATGGTGCTTGGGTCTTGAACAGCCCAGTGTCGCAACCACTAGGCCACCGCGCCCCTTATGTATTATCTATCTATCTATCTATCTATCTATCTATCTATCTATCTATCTATCTATCTATCTATCTATCTATCTATCTATCTATCTATCTTTCTGGGGTGCGGTGGTCTAGTGGTTGCGACTATATGTGTGTGTGTGTGTTTGTGTGTGTGTGTTTACACACACACACACACACACACACACACACACACACACACACACACACACACACACACGCTCTGTCCTTGAATATTTAGCTCAGCTCCTGGTTCATCTTGGGTAGTTCTCTATGTTCCCAAGTTTGCCTATTAGATGAGATTATATCCTATATATATGTGGTTACAACCAATCTCATCTAATTCAGCATTTAATCAGCATGCCTGGCATTAAAAGTGAACATGAGTAGAAAGAATCAGAGAATGAAACAAGTTAATTCTGTCATAATTTGAGAACCAAAACCAAAGGGCACTTACAGAAGAGCTCCTGATACTGAGAAAGGAATATATTGGAGCGTTGAACGTTCTGCTATTTGTGGCATGTTTTCTGCACTTATCCCCATTTTCCAAAAATGGGGATAATGTGCCTGAATTCCTAACATAGACAACCCAATATAAAGAACAAAGAATAACAAGATTTTAATGATGCTGATTTTGTATTTTTAAACTCAGGAGTCACCTTTAATATACTGTCATTATTTAAACCCAAGTTCTATTTTTGGAAAGTAAAAAGGTCTGCTGCATTACAATGCTGCTTTGTTTTTATATGTCCCTGTCTTAAGATGAATTGATTTATTTTTCTGCATGTACGAAACGCAGACTATTTTTTACCATCTTGAAAGAAAAATAGCCGATGTTATGCAAGCACAGAGAAAAATTGATGTTCTCCTCTCTCAACTTTAATTCCCCCCCCAAGATTTATTTGCACTCCATTGATTCCAAATACATTGATTTTATTTATTTTTAAACTTCTTTATGCTAACTACTCCCAGAGTATAAAATGTAATAGGTAAAACATCCATGTTGCAATTAAAACAAATGTGCCATCGTAAAACCCACAACAAAGACAGAAAAACCACCACCAAGAACAAAAATAAGTATGTAAAATAAAATAAAAGGTGGTGAAATTGAGAGAACCAATGTAAGGAAGGCAAAAATAATAATAATAATCCTGTTTCTACTCCCAATGCAGGAGTCAATCAGTACATAGGCAGCTGCCTTTGGGACCAGTTGCAATTTCTGAGTATCTTTCATGAACAGCCCCATGTCAAGTGCATTGTTGTAATCTACCCAGAGGATAATGAGGGTGAGAGTTATGCAGTTAGATCAGGAGTGGGTTCTAACTTACCTCGCTGCCGGTTCGCTTCCTCCCGTGCTGCGTGGCAGCGCCTCGTGGGCGCGTGCACACTTCGTGCGCGCATGCGCAGTGCTGAAAAATCCCCCCCCCAAAAAAGCCCAAAAAAAAAAAAAGCCAAAAACAAGATGGCGACGCATGTGCAGCCTTCCTATCTAACAGCGGGATGACTAACTGTTTTGGAACACCAGACTCTTGTTCCGCCCTCCTCTGCATTACAGCTTGCAGGAAAGTCTATAGAGGAGATTGATAAACTTGTGTAGGGGGAATTTTTTAAAAAAAAAAAAATCAAAAAAAAAAATTCAAAAAAAAAAAAAGATGGCAGCGCCCATGGACCGGCACCTACAGAACCGGTTCTGTGACATCACTGTGATGTCACCAGCGGGTCACTACCGGTTCGGGTGAACCAGTCCGAACTAGGAGGAACCCACCTCTGAGTTAGATCTTCCTGCACTATGTGAGTTTGCAGCTGGTACACCATCCAAAGCTGGGCAAAGTATTCTCTAGCCATAGCCTCCATTTGTTGTTCCAGAAAAAGCAATGAGTCGAGAAGAATTCTCTAAATTGGAAACCAGCTTCTTCATGGGCAGTTCCAATTTAGCCAGATAACCCTGCACTACAAACAGTAATCCCATTTTACCTGGGTTTATCTTCAGTGTGTCCACTCCATCTGGGCCCTTATAACTTCTAGTCATTAGGGCAGGAGGTCAACAACATTTCCCTTATTCTCTGGATGCCAATGTAAAATTGGAAGTCAGATATGGACCACTGGATGTCCTTAATCCAGCATAGACATTAAAGAGCAAGGAAGAGGAAACTAACCCTGGCAGTATTCCACATATCAGAAACCATTGGGTCAACTTTTCTCTCTCACACACACATACCACCAATTGAATAAAACTATCCACTGAGGAAGGAGTGGAATTACTGCAAAACAGTGCCTCAAATTCCCAAACTCTCTGTAGGTAGTTCAGTATGATACTATAATCGATGTTATCAAAAGCTACAATGTAAAATCTGAACATCTCCCTCCCTCCCTTTTATACTCCAGTGAATTAAGGGGGTTATTATGAATCTCTGAAGTTTCCTCTATAAACATAGCTTAACCTATGTTTTTTCAACTGTTTTCTCTATCTAGCATCTCCAAGGTCGTCTCTTTCACTTTCTATATTATGCTGATCAGAGGTGGTATTCAGACGGTTCAGACCGGTTCGGGCGAACCGGTAGTAGCGACCTGCGGGTGGGCTGCCCACCCACCTCGGCGCTATGCCGTCCTATTTAGCCACGTTTTCAAGCCGCACACATGCATGCAAGCCGCCTGCATGAGCAAAGCGCATGCACGGAAGGCCGCACACATGTGCAGAAGGCGTGCGCATGACCGAAGCGAGCGTGTGCGCTGGGCGAACCGGTAGGGAACTTATGAGGATCCCACCTATTGCTGATTCCTTTCCAAAAGGGAGTTGGTCACTGTAGACAAGGCTACAGATCAGGAACAGATATTTTTTTTTAGCTTTCTTCCCATTAAGCCAAGACTCCATTAGAAAAAGGATCAAAGGCAATAAGGAGGCCCTAGCCTTACTTGCTCATTGATAAATGAAGACAAAGATACTTTATACATATCCAAGAGTCTATAAGTCTCCCTGTTCAGAATTTGGGGGCCCTAGTGAGTGCAGTGATTAAAATTCAGTACTGCAGGCAAACTCTGGCCACAGCCAGGTATTCATTTCTGACGGTGTTGAAGGTTGACTCAGTCTTCCATCCTTCTGAGGTCAGTAAAATGAGAACCCAGATTGTTGGGAGCAATATGCCAACATTGTAAACCTCCAGAGAGTGCTGTAAAGCACAATGGGGCATATATAAATCTACATGCTGTTGCTATTGCTATTTGTATGAGAATCTTGGCTTTCTTGAATGTGAGCTGCTGTAAGAAGCCAGACATAGACCTTCTGGGAAGCTCCAACCTAGTTTGAGCCTGCCCAGGAGATACTCCAGCTGTTTTACAGAGATATACTCTGTACTAATTGGCTGAGGAGAATGAACTGGATTAAAGAGGGAATACAGTCTTTCCTTGCTTCTGAAATCAACACACATACTCATGCTGAATTTTAACAACAACAAATGAACAGCAAATGAAATAGACTGTCACTGAGATTCTGGTGTAAGAAAGATTTATGTTCTCCCCACATTCGTTAGCTGAGTGGTTGAGCTTCCACACAGTGATCTCCTCATCCACTATATAATTTATTGTATATCATTAGATCCTTATAGGTTAAGTAAAATCTGTGTTAAAAATTATTTGTTTTCCACCCTGCCACAATCTCATATTGTGAAACATCCTCAATATAACAGCTATAAAAAACAAATAGATCAACACCACCAAAACAGAAACCTACAAGCAATCAAAATAGAAAATGTAGATGGCACAATAAAATAAAGCAAAGGCTTTCTAGAACAAGAACATCTTCAACAGCTTCCAAAATATCAACAAGGAATGTGGGAACAGTAACAGTATTTCTCTGTTCAATCAGGGTGGCACTGGCTGAAGTGGGCAGTCCTGCAGATACCTAGATGCCAAACCATGAAGAACTTATAGTTAAAATCAGCAGCTTAAATTGTACCTGGAAAACAATTGGCAAAACACAAAACTCTTATTATTTGACCATGCTACATTTTAGACCAATGTAATTTGCAAGTAGTTTTTAAGGGCAGTTCCAAGTAGAGCACATTGCAGAGGTCTAGCACCTGTTGATAAGGGTATGAAGTTACAGTAGCTAGGTCTTACTGTAACATTATGTAGGGCTGATGGAGATACAGCTCGGAGAACCAATACTCTGTTTTTAGCATTTGAAGATTGACAGTCCTACAAACATTGAGACTTTAAAAGGCTGGGGAATGTATGCAAAATTATATTTTTGTATCAGAGTTTCAATGACAATGCCTTTCTTCAGAAACACTGCTATATCCAGTGCACTGGGTGATAAAAAGCTTTTTTGTTGGTAAATCATTTTAGAAAACCTGGGATAACAGCCAAACTAGCCTCCTTAAAAGGCCTGCTAGGATTTCTTGTTGTCCCCTTCTTCCGACTGACCATGTTAGATGTTCTCTGTTCCATTTGCTCCTACCTACATTAAAAATTCTTCCAATTTTTGGTAAGTGTGACTGTAGACAAATGAGCCCCTTACTTTGCAGCAACCTTTCAGCTTTCTGTTATAGCTCTCAGACAGAACAAAGTAATAAATTGCCACCTACAAATCCTTCTTTTTCTCCACATCTTAGGAAGAGTTATGTAGACCACAGGAAAGAAGAGGGGGAAATATAATAGGTGTGTGCAGTGCCCCTATTGCCTTCTTTAGGGACATTTTAGGGTTCTGAAATGGAGCTTCCTAATTTGATTTGCTATACGAAGAAAGATATATTGATTGATTGGATAGCACCAACATAGTGAGATGCATTAACTTTCTACTCAAATTATTTAGTCTCCATATTTTAGTTTATATTTATGTGCGTATGTGTGTAATGATGTGTGTGTGTGTGAGAGAGAGAGAGGGTGGGGTGGGGTAGAGAGACTGCAAATTTGGTCCTTCAATTTTTGTTATTTTTTTCTGTTTTAACAGTATGGTCAGGAACTGAGATACATAGAAGATGGATCTGATTTCACATAAAGCAGCTTTTTTTAAAATATTGAATCAGCTATAAATAGCACAATTCCTTATAAATTTCAGGCAAATTTTCACATAAAGATCATCTAGGGTTCTTTCTGCATTCTGAAATAACCATAATCAACACCTCTTTACTTTTTTTTCCATGAGTCCTGTTTAGACTAATCCTTGAAAACCACAGTTCCTGTTACTTGCCCACAACATGATTTAATAACCTCTGATGCCAAGCTTCACATTTGAAATGCATGTAGATTACCACTGATTAAATACAAGGTGATAATCTCTTCTAATACACTTTCTCATACAAATGCTGGTCATGGTTTTAGTCCTGTTTAAACTCAATGCCTTCCTGTGTTAATCCCTACAAATGAAAATGTCAGACACCTTCCGCCATTGGCAGCAATTGTCAACAGAAGCTCTTGTAATTTCTTTGCCTTGTCTACTTTCTATATTTTTAATACTAGTCCTTTAGTTCCAGAGCTTAGAAGATGAAATTAGATCCAGCTGAACCAGAACTTCATTATTATTTAGAATACTTCAACAAATAAAATCTGATCACAATCACTAAAACAAAAAATATAAAAGGATTTAGTTCACTTGTAACAGAAGCCATGAAACCTTTGTTAAAATGTTCATCCCTATATATTTATATATTCATATCCCTATATGTTCAGATTATACGTGTTCATATGAGATATCACAACAGCTGAAAAGCATTTGGTCTTTTTGATCATACAAACAGGTGAAATGATTCCTAGATTAACCTTTCTCAACATTCTTAGGCCCAGCCTTTGCCCGGAGGCTTTGTTTATTTATTTAACTTAAAAATAGCAACAAACCAGAATCAAGTAAAATCAGTAGGTAAATGTAAAAGAAAATAGAGAAAAATCATACACAATATAAATTTCAATAAAAATGTCAAAGTAACTTAAATTAGTGCTACATACTGAAGTATTTCAGATACAAGAAATATCTGGTATCAGTTTAAGGCTTCAGAATATAATTAAATTACTATTTAATAATTAAAAATAATAGGCAGTATAGTATGAATCATAAGCCAAAATAATAACAAAGTGTTCCGTCTGATAAAATAATTTTGTCTGATTTAATGAACTTATATATTAAAGTCTCATTTTAAGAGTGACCAAAACTTTGGATGTGATAGAATCTATGTTCCAACCAGTTTTTCACTACTGGCACATAACTTTTATAGATATTCCAATGAATCATTTTGGTGACCGTGTAATATCATTGTTTATAATCACTTTGTGCAATATTCTTGCATGAGCTGAGTATATGATCTACTGTTTCTTCTGCTTCTTTCCACAATCTGCACTTTGAATTATTTTGATGATTTGTGGGGAAAATAGGAGGAGGATTATTACGTTTGTTCACTGCCTTGAGTTATTTATAAAAAAGTAATAAAGGCAGGATTTAAAAATCTAATAAATAAATAATACATTATTATTTAGAATTAGATTTAAAGGTCACCCAACTCCAAAATGACTCAGTGTGGTTTACCTAAATATACATATTTCAACTATATATGTTCGATGTGCAGTTTATCTATGAATTATATATATAAATATATAATTTATATATATGAATTTGTCATTCTTCTGCAAAATGAATTATACATGATTACCAATAAAAAATATAAAATGCCCTGGCAGCTGTTATAGTTCTTCAAGCCAACTCAGTTTACTCTGTGGGAATATAATTTTTGGCAATGTTAATGTTAAACAGAAAAAAACAGGAAAGAGAATTCAGCCTTTAACATTTGATTTATTCTATAATAAATCACCTTCCAGAGTGGTTAGGGTTTAACAGTATTGCCATCAAACTTGAATGAATTATCTGACATGAATACTGCATTTCCAACCTTTTTAGAAAAGGAGCTATCTATTTTGGCAGTCAATACTGAAGTAATATAACAATGAAACATCTTGTACCTGTTTTATCAAAATGTGATATTTTTATCAAAATGTGATATTCATAGCAAATTTAATGAAAGAGTCATTTTGATATGACATGGATGGCAAATAAATTTAATAAATAAAATATATAGCAAATGTAATATTTGTCTTCCATTGATATTCACATTGTGGCATATCTATTTTTTTTTTGTCAAGTGTGTATATGATTACAGACAAGGTATAAACATGATTGTGAATATATAAGATGTACAAGCATGGTTATGAGTACATGATATTTTACGAATACATGGGGACATTAGGACAGGAACGGTAGGCACGCTGGTGCACTTATGCACGCCCCTTACAGACCTCTTAGGAATGGGGTGAGGTCAACGGTAGACAGTCTAAGGTTAAAGTATTGGGGGTTTGGGGAAGAAACTACAGAGTCAGAGTCAATGTATTCCAGGCATTGACCACTCTGTTGCTGAAGTTGAATTTTTTGCAATCAAGTTTGGAGCTGTTTACATTAAGTTTGTATCTATTGTGAGCTCGTGTATTGTTGCGGTTGAAGCTGAAGTAGTCATTGACAGGTAGGACCAGGGGTGAAATGCTCCCGATTCGCTCGTACCTGTCGGTCTCTGTAGAGCCGGTCGCCAAGGTAGCACGAGGCGCCACCCACCTGCCCGGACGCTGCCATTTGGGTTCCTTTACCCTTTGCGAATGCACAGAACGCTTTGCGCATGCGCAGAGGGTAAAAGAACCCAAATGGCGGCATCCGGCGGGTGGGCGGCGCCTCACGCTACCTTGGCAACCGGCTCTACAGCGACCGACAGGTACGAGCGAACCGGGAGCATTTCACCCCTGCTTTAAAGCTTCCAGTGTTGGAGCAATTCCCAGCCTATAACTAAGGAGAAATTTCCTAACAGTTAGAACAATTAACCGGTGGAACGACTTGCCTCCAGAGGTTGTGGATAGCAATAGCAATAGCACTTAGACTTATATACCGCTTTACAGTGCTTTACAGCCCTCTCTAAGCTGTTCACAGAGTGAGCATATTGCCCCCAACAATCTGGGTCCTCATTTTACGATCATTAGAGATGAGTACTCCAAGGTCCTTAACTGAGTGAGGATCGTCAACAAGGTCGTGATCATCTGGTTTGTATTTTGTGTTCTGATTATTTTTGCCAATGTGTAAGACTTTGCCAATGTGTAAGACTATTATCCTGCTTAAATTCTGCATCCAAATTAAAAACTCAGTCTTTAACCTTTTTGTTTGGCTTTTGAGTCATTTTTCAATAACAATTTGTAAATATGCCGAAATAGAAGTTTTGAATTTTATTTTATTATTGTTTCAAATCTGGTCAAGTCTGTCAGTGTTTCACCCAATTTTTCTAATTCCTTTTTAACTATGCTACTTATTGGGAGATATTGAAACCAGTAAAGTGAATTTGAGCATCCCCCCACAAAAAAACCTCAAAAGATTTCATCTTTGTTTTGTTAAGAATGAGGTCTTGCTATCTGAACAAATTATTCTTTCCCCACCAATATTTTTTTTGGTATATTCAATTTCATGAAAATAAATATTTAAAGTTGAAGCAAGGGGGCAATAAATCTGAACTAAATATTTTTCTGTGTTTACCCCAAGTTTAACTTGCTATTTATGATAAAAAAATACTTTGTTTTATTGAGCCAAAGTTATTTATGCAAACCATCTAGGAGTCCTGCTCCAACGACAGAAGCTATCCAGTCATAAACCGATACAATCCAGTCAATATATTTTTCAAGCTTTTTCAAATGTCGGAGAAAGTGTAATGAACCTTAAAATTGACTCCTGATATTTACCTTTCACTTTCATCTTGTTCTTAGCAAGATATAGTATATTGTTTTCTTTTTATGACAGAAAATGCAAATGAGGTCTTTTTGATCCCCTCATCTCACTTCACTTAAATTGGATTCCTGAGTTTGATAGAAAAGATGCAGAGACCATAAGTATAGAAAGTGTAGAAAGAACACCTTTCCAGTAAAAAAAAAAAAAAAAAATCACAGAAATGCATTTGAAATAAAAAGAAAAAAAAATAAAAAAAACAAAAAAAATAAAAAGAGAAATAGAAATAGAGAAAAAAAAAAAAAAATAAAAAAAAAAACCTTTCAAGAAAAAAAAAAAAAAAAATCACAGAAATGCATTTGAAATAAAAAGTCAGGTAAATTATGACAACAATATTGTTTGCTTGCTTGGTTGATTTATATAGCTATTCGTCTCACTTTTATGTGATCCAAGGTTGCTTATAATAAAACAAATAAAAGACATAAGACACAATATAAAAAAGCAAATATCAATAAAACACATAGAAGCTGGGTATAATCTAGCCATTCGTCCACAGAACCAGAAGACGGACTCAATCCCATTCCTGAGGGGTCCAGATCTGGGCACAAAAGTGTCCAAGTGCTTATGAAAGGCTAACAAGGAAAGGGCCAGTCTAATCTCAGAGGGGATGATGTTCCAATGGGTGGATGTCACAATAGAAAATGTTCTCTTTCTGGGCTTGATCAGCCAACACTTCCTAGTGAATGGTACCCAGAATCTGTCCTTCCTGCCAGATCAGATTAAAAAAAACACTGGGGACAGTCAGTCCCATAAATAACCCAATTCTAAACCATGAAGGACTTTAAAAGTAAAAACCAGCACCTTTAAAGTACTGGCACCAGCAAGTACCTGTCCTCCTGCATTCTGCAGCAATTGGAGCTTTTGAATTCTCTTCAAAGACAGCCCCAATCATGAGGGCATGATTGACCATGAGCAGAACCCATTGGTCCAGGAATGAGTACAACAGGACACACAGCCTTAAGTTGTACAAAGGTCCTCCTCGGCATGGCTACCATCTGCTCTTTGAGCAGCAGCTAAGAGTCCAGGAGGACCTCAGATTGTGTACTGGATTTATCTGGGCATTGCCATCCCATGCAAAACCAAGGATGGAAGGAGGGCCAAAAACATAGAGCCTCTCAGTCTTGCCTGGGTTGAGTTGAAAGCCAAGATGCATTAGTATGCATTGGTAGCATAATCAGAAACTAAAGAAATGTTTGAATAGTGAAAAATGTGTCTTTGGCATCTTGGTGAGATGGGATTTCACTGTCTTATTTAACTCTTTTTTTTTCCTAATTGAATGAAACATCACAGTCTCATCCTCCCACTGCACTTCTAAATACTCGAATCACAGCTATCATCTTTGCTCTCCCACAGCACTTTGCAGGAACAGATGGAAATTTCCTGCTTCTTGGTGTTTACGCTACAACTCTGAAGAGCTAATGTAGATGTGGCAATAATTGTGTGAATTTCTGTTATATGAAAAAGATGGAATGCCTGTTGGTGCAATTCCAGAACAATAAAGTATATTTATTCGGGTTTTTGTTTGTTTGTTATCAATCGGATACATTTGCCACCCATTTCACATTTCAGATGTCTCTGAACGGTTAGAGTTAGGGTATATATGGAGTTGAAGTTTAACTCATTGCCACAATTGGGACAAGTACCCTTTAGCTGCTGTTTTCATTTTATGCAAAGCCACTGTTGCCAAGTTGGATAACCTGAGACTGCAGAATTACATGTGTTTCCTGCCAAAAATCTGGATGGAGTTCCCAGATTAACTATCATTCCTAATGAATTCCAATACTTGAAATCCTTCCATATTTATAATAATGTCCATTTTTCTACTAGACTGTTGCAGAGGGTCTTGTGATTTTTTTCCCTTTCTGTTGCAGCTATTGTGAACTACACAATAGCTGTTGTGAGTTAATCCTGAATCTATCTATCTATCTATCTATCTATCTATCTATCTATCTATCTATCTATCTATCTATCTATCTATCTATCTATCTATCTATCTATCTATCTATCTATCTTAGTTTTGA
>QLTV01000974.1:11194388-11206900 GCA_003457575.1 Thermophis baileyi
CTATCTATCTATCTATCTATCATCTATCTATCTATCTATCTATCTATTATCTATCTATCTATCTATCTATCTATCTATCTATCTATCTATCTATCTATCTATCTATCTATCAAATGGTGGTTCACTGCTTGTGTCTCTCAGTGGTAGGATAGGGGCAATAATACATTGGCTTGCAAGGCAGTTTTTAGATTAGAGATCCTGGCTTGCATAGAGACTAGGTTCTCTTAACATAGAAAGGGCCTTGCAAATGTGAGTGCGCATGGAGCCAAACTGGGCTTTAGTTGCACTTATGGCATGTTGGTTAAAATATGTCTCAACTTTACCATTAGCAAGAAATGCTGGAAGTGGCAGATTAAAGCTGATGAACTATTTTATACCTTCTCTGTCTTGGTAGAAACTATTCTATGAAAACTTCATTTGACTAAAGACATAACACAGTGGAAATCAATAACTATGGATCCATATGATGATATCATGGCATCTGTGATGATATCACGACTGTGACTAGGAATATGAAAAGAATAAAGGGTAAAGAGCCGCGGTGGTGCAGTGGTTAGAATGCAGTACTGCAAGCTACTTCTGCTGACTGCCAGCTGCCTGCAATTTAGCAGTTCGAATCTCACCAGGCTCAAGGTTGACTCAGCCTTCCATCCTTCTGAGGTCGGTAACATGAGGACCCAGATTGTTGGGGGCAATACGCTGACTCTGTAAACCGCTTAGAGAGGGCTGTAAAGCTCTATGAAGCGGTATACATATAAGTCTAAGTGCTATTGCTAAAGAGCATGAATTAACAGATGAAGTGGGGAAAACGTTTATCATATGTCTATTAAACTAAGAGATAGAGGAAGGAGGCAGTAGAGCTGAATAAAGGTGATCTGACCGTGTGGAATGGATTGAATTAAAACATGCAAGGAAGTGAAAGAATAAATTTAATTATGAAACAAAGAGCTACATTGTATGTGAGAAAGAAAGAATGAAATGATATGCTCTAGAAAGTTGTAGATGTGTAGGAATGTAGGAGTCCACAAGCTGAAGTC
The DNA here is from genome assembly GCA_003457575.1 of Thermophis baileyi. Taxonomy (NCBI): domain Eukaryota; kingdom Metazoa; phylum Chordata; class Lepidosauria; order Squamata; family Dipsadidae; genus Thermophis; species Thermophis baileyi. The sequence goes on from QLTV01000974.1 coordinate 11,195,426, forward strand.
AGTTGCATGTTGATAGTCCTATCAATGTTAATTTAATTTTTAAAAATTACTGTTACCATACATAAACATTGATTAAAAACCTGCACACAAGGAAAAATGAGGAAAAAAAACCCAATAACAAGCCCCATCAATATATTATAAGAAGCTATTCCATTTTTAAATAATTAGGTAAATGTTACCCATAAGGAATTCTATTGATCAATCTTTCCTTTCTATTGATTTATTTTTTAAAGTGAGCACATTTCTTTATAAGTTTAGGATTTTAGATCTGGAGAGTGGTTTTTCCTCAGCCATGTGAAATTATAATTTTTAATTATAATCTGAACCTGGCAAGTCCAAAGTTTTTTGTGAATTGATACATTCCCAGATTTCGATATGTATTTCAGTATAAAATGAACACCTGTAGAGTACAACTTATTTCTTTTCATAAAATTCACCCCATAAGGTGAATATTCATTCAGATTGGGTTGGTCATAAGAGAAGTCAAATTCATTTCTGTCAGAACCTCCACAAATACATCAGGTCTCCAGAATAAAAAACTGACTCTCGTTCTTTCTTAAACAGCCACTGAAGAATCCAATAAACATACATATAAAATATGTAATTGATGAATTATTCTTGTTTGTGTGTGTGTGTGTACATGCCCCTTTGAGTCAGTGAAGTGGTTCGCCCTTGCCTTCTTCCTAAGGCTAAAAGTGACTGGGTCAAGGTCATTCAACTAGTTTTGTGCCAAAGGTAGGACTAGAACTCCTGGTCTGTTTTCTAGCCTGGTGCTCTAACCACCTCACCACACCAGCTTGTCTCATTTTTAGGTCATACAGAATATATTTAATTTAAAAGACAAGACCATTGATTTCTTTAAATAGAATACTCCAGGTGAGTGGCAGTAATGAAAAAAGAGATAGAAGTTTTGGAGAAAACCATGGGATATTCTGAATAGTATGATCCAGGCAAAAGTGTTATTTTGCTAAGTAATGAGAATGCATCACTGGGAATATCATGAAATAATGCAGAAAAAGCTACCAGACCTAGGAATAAAGGAGACCAGTAATTATTCGTTGAGAACCTGCTTTAAAAGAAAGTGTGTTTTTCTTGAAAAAAATGGTTTAAGTATTCCTATTCATATGAACAGATAGCAAAACAATGAAAGTAAATCCAAAAGCATGAGTGAATTGACAATTTAGAATGAAAGATTGAGATAATTATGAAGATATAAGAGTAATGAAGAAGCAGAGAAATGAAAAATAATTGAATGTGCTTGGTTTATGGAGTGATTGTGACTCATTTCATAAATGTGTGAAAGAAGCTATGTTTGTTTTGTTCTCATGTTTAAAAGGGAAGGTAGCAAAAACTACCATGCCTGTGAAGGTGTCTGACACAACTCTGATTAAAAGGTTACAACCAGTGAGAAGGAGCAAAAACGGGGCAGTTGATTGCAGCTTATGCCAGATAGGAAGTGCAGAGACCAGATTTTTGCTGTTTTACAAGCCGTTGAGAAATGTATGAATGTGCAGAGGAAAATTTATTGTATATTTCTGGTTTTAGAGATAGTGTATGATAAAGTGAATGGCCTTAAATTATGCAATGTTTTGCATGAGTATAGAGATGGTCGTAGTAGTCCAATGTGATATACTGTATATGATGGAAGTAAAGTGTATGCAAGAAGGTTTAGTTAATTATTCAAGAAGAAGTAAGGCAAAGATGTGTGATGTCCCTTTGGCTATTTAATGTATTTATGAATAAATGTATATGAAATGTCTTGTTGCCCTTTTGATGTACTGGGCAGTTTGTTTCCATCTGCCTCTTGTTTATGATATGGTCAAATTTGATATCATACTTGTTGTCATTGACTATTTGAGATTCATCTCTCACAGCCAGGATACATAAGATAGGTTCAAGAATGAATGGGTATTGAATGAATGTGGGATTGTATCTTTGTAAGTTAGCAATAGCAGTAGCAATAGCAGTTAGACTTATATACTGCTTCACAGTGCTTTACAGCCCTCTCTAAGCGGTTTACAGAGTTAGCATATTGCCCCCAACAATCTGGGTCCTCATTTTACCAACCTCAGAAGGATGGAAGGCTGAGTCAACCTTGAGCCGGTGAGATTTGAACCGCTAAACTGCAGCTAGCAGTCAGCTGAAGTAGCCTGCAGTGCTGCACTCTAACCACTGCGCCACCTCGGCTCTTACATTGAGAGTAAGTTGCCCTTACATTGAGAGTAGGTTGGATGACCATATACATTTTCATAAATAAATAAATACAAATATACATACATATATACAAAGTCAAATGAATATTAAGAAAGAAGTACTTTAAGATGGTTTAGTCATATAGAAAGTATGAATGAGGTGGTCATATAGAAAGAATGAATGAATGAGGATCAAATATAAAAATACACAGATAAAAGAAGAGTGGAAGTATCAAGAGGAAGGGGAGACTGAGAAAGTTGTGGTTGAAAGGAGTTGATAAGCTCCCCAACAACAGAACAAAAAGGCCTGTATGAAGGTATTTGGACATGTTAGGAACAAGGATGGCTTTGAAGAATAGAAAGATATGGAATATATGGATGTTGGTATAAATTAGACTTCACGTCGATTTTGTTTTCTTACTGCATTATTTTAATTTGCTACTTCTTATTCCTGATCTTCACTTTTCATAATATTGCTTTCCATGAAAGGGAGTAGAGTGAAGAATATGAATGTACTTTTGAATGTACAATAGCAATGTGTGTCTGTTTTATAGACCACAAGAGGCATCCTGTTTGGTTTGTTGGCTGGTCTGAGTGTTTAAGATAGTTGGCTGTTTATTCTCCAGTTCTCCCTCATCTTAATTTCATTACGATGTATCCATAATTGCCAGTGGTCTGCTTCTAGGCAGCCACACGGTATCGAAAACAGACAGAAGAGGGAAGGTTCCTGGATGAGATCACTGTACAGACTTTTCCAATTCAAGGGCTTACTTCTTTTCAAACACTAGCTGCCAACCTGGGATTTACTCAGCTCAGATAACTTATTTATTTCCAGCAAAACTGAGCCTCTGTAATTTACACTTTCTCCATCCTGTATTCTTTTTGCTGAGAAAAGCCAGGCTTTTATCTACTACTCAATTGCAGCATAAAAAATTTAACAGCAGTAAAAACAGTCAAAAAAAGGTTAAGCAAACTAAAAGATTTATGAGGCAGAAATAGAGTACATGGAAATGTTCATGATTTGGTGAGAAAATTCCTATGTCTAGATCTCAGTTGATGTAAGGGAACACTGCAGCCTTTATCTGCCAAAGGAGACCTGCCCATAGCAAACATAAAATGGATCATTGTTCATGAATTTGATTTTCTGAATGGACAACTATCAGTGGTGAGCCAGAATAGAGCTGGCACTTGCAGCTATAGTATGAGCCTTGGATGGATGGACGATGGTGAAAGTTCAAGACCAAAAGACAAAGCTGGACTTGGATGAAAGAGTAAATCCAACATCAGAATCAAAGAAGAAGCAGAGCCATTCTAGCCATCTACGTAACCAGATGGACCTACAGCCAAACAGAAGAGGAAAAGAATGTCCTCTTCAATGCCTTCCACTTTTAAGAAAATCCAATGGGTAGACTCAGCTTGGACCTCAAGGAGGTCTTCTGTGAGAAGTCGAACTTGTAGTTTAGTGAGTCATCTTACAGGACTGCTGTGCAGAGAACCCAGCTATGCTTGAGTATATAAAAAAGCTGCTTTAATTCTTAAAATGTAAAAAAGCAGTAACGGTTGGCTTCAGTGTTGCTCAGGTTGCACTGAGATCCATTCTAGTTTTCAACCATGAGATCTGGAAAATCAGACCTGTCCTGAAAAGTGAACTGACATATACTGGGAAAGTGTCCTGGCAAATGATTTTTACTTCCACTTAAGTTTCATATAAGGTGTATTTCAGGGGTGGGTTCCACTTACCTTCCCTACCGGTTCGCATCGCGATGGAACTGCGTGTTTTGCATGCGCGCGCTCGCTTCGCTCGTGTGTGCGCCTATGTCACTTCGCAGAAATGATCCTCTGTGCATGCGCAGAACCCTCTGCACATGCGCAGAGCGTTCTTTGCAAGGCCGCAGCGACCAGAGAACCGGTTTGGGGGTGTGGACAGTCGGACATCACTGCCGGTTCGGCGAGCGGGTGAAAATTTCTGCCACCGGTACGGGAGAACCGGTCCGAACCGGCAGCAACCCACCACTGGTGTATTCCATGTAACAGGAGAGGATGTTTACTCATTTGAGATATGTTCAGGATCATGGAAATTGGAATGCACTGTCCAAAAACTAAGAAAGGCTCAGTTCAGATTCATGATACAACCTGGGGCATGAAATGACATTTCCTTGTCTTTTCAGCTGTTGCTACGTAGTGTTCACTGAATATTTAGCTGTGATGGACACCACAGAAGAAGAAAAAAGGAAGCAGCTAGGTCCCTTCTCTTCATATGGAAACCTTGCCTGATACAACTAATCTTCTTTTGGTGAGGCTGCACCTCAAAGTTGTCTGATAGTGATAATGTCATTTCCTGCTTTTAAAGATTTCAGTCAGTGCTAAAGATAGCGTGAGCCAACCAAGCGTGTGGAGATTCAGTTACAATCTGTGGAAAACAGATACAATACAGCTTTCTCACTAGCGGGTAAGCATTGAAAAGGGATAGCAATATGATAGGAAGCTGTTGGGGCAGAGAGAGGCTCCGGGAAGAACAGCCAACCTTTTATAACATTTTTAGCTGCCAAGATAATCTGCCTTGTTATTTCCATGACCCTGCTTGTGTATCAGAAATTAAATGTCAAGCTCCAGATAATGGAATGCTGCTCCTTTTTGTTGGTGGTGATCAGAACACTGATGCACGAAAATAAATATAGCACTTTCACCATTAGTTACGTTACTGAGTTTTCCATTTTGTTTGCCATTTCTATATATTTCCTTCCACTGGGTATTAATGGGCTGGCATTAATTACCAGAACCCTGTAACTTGTTGTATCTAGCAGTTACATAATATATTTAAGTCAGCAGTAAGTTTAAAATAATATGCTCTTGTCAACATTGACAGCCACTTGCACAAAGAGAGATGAGAGGGAAAGAGAGAGAATGAAGGAAAAATTGCTTGGATGTGATTGAAAATAATTAAAGAGACATGGGAAAAGACAATGGCTCTCTGTTTCTGCATAACCACATTTTATTAACGTTAGCCATCTCATAAAAACAAACAAACAAAGAAACTTGGTAGATAGCTTTTTTAATACAATTTTATCACTAGATAACACTAAACTTTATTTATTTAAAACATTTATATAACTGCCCATCTTCTAACCAACTCTGGATGGTTTCCAATTACGTAATGATGGAACATCAAATGTTCCTACAGCAAATAAAGTCCTTTTCCTTTGCCTATTACAGCCTTGCACTGAAGAATGGAATGTTCATCAACATTCCATTGAATGTCTTCCTTCCTAAAGAATGAAGAAGGAAGAGTTAAATGTCCCCTGCATATCCATAATACCTGGATATTAGGTGGGGCTGCCACTTTTTGTCCCCTGCACTCCAGAACACCTGGTCCTCCACTGACAAACTTGCAATCTCAATGAAAAGGAGGCTACCAGTCTTTTTAAAGAACTTGTTATAGGTATTTCAAAATACACTAGAATGTAATTCATTGTATTAGCTCATTGTTGTGCATATAGAATATCACTTTGAACCCCTGAGGAGAATCATCGATTATATAATAACCTTTTATCCCAACAAATGTGCTATTATTTTATTTTATTTTATTTTATTTTATTTTATTTTATTATTTTATTTTATTATTCTATCCAGCATAACTCTGAGTGGCTTACAATGCAATAAAAATAGAATTATAAAAACAATTATACATATAGGAATAATTAACATTGCAAAAATTAAATAGACTAAAAACTAAGAGCTTATGCGGAGTGGGGATGATGCCTTCTTCTGTCCCTACAGTTATTTTATTTTATTTTATTTATTATTTTATTTTATGTATTATTTTATTTTATGTATTATTTTATTTTATTTTATTTATTATTTTATTTATTTTATTTTTCAAATTTCTTCACCACCCATCTCACCTAAAGTGGCTTTGGGTGGTTTACAAATAAAAACTGTGAAAAGTGACACAGTTAAAAACAATATTAAAAACAGAGCTAAAAAATTAAAAATTAAGAATTCCAAAGGTTAAAAATGTTTTTTTAAAAAAGGTTTAGGAGTGCCTCAAGCTACTAACCACCTCCAAGGTTGCATGTCACTCTTAAAACCCCTTGCCAGTTGACAGAGCCAGAACTTGACTCTCTTCCGGAAGACCAGATGAGTGGGTGTCTGTCTCACTTCTGGAGGCAAGATAATATATAAGTTCTCTTCTTAAACCCCACCAATTGAATTTTTTTAGCCAATGTGCAACATGGGGTCCCCTCCCTGCTTGACTGGGTGGGACAGGTTGATGAAATAATTACAAGTTGGTTCCTCAGGTAACCTGGTTCCATCGCATGAATAGCTTTAAAGGGGATAACCAACACCTTGAATTGGACCTGGAAGAAGACCAACATCCAATGCAGCTCACATAGCAGAGGTGTTACATATGTCCCCTGGAGGCACTCAAAACTACTTGTGTCACCACATTTTCCACCAGCTGCAACTTCCAGATACTTTTCAACAGTACCTCCGTGCAGAGCACATTGCAGTAGGCCATATGAAAGATGACCAGGGCATGAGTGTTGGAAAGAAGGTTTCTCAATCCAGGAAGGGGTGTAACTGGGGCACAACACAAAATTGAGTAAAGGGTCCCCAAGCCATGCCTGCCACTGTTGCTTGTGCAGGAGTTTATGCACCGAGTCCATCTGACTGGGACTGATTTTCCTCCTGTTGTTTTTGGGGCTGGCTTTGAGATTTCAGGGGCAATCAGGAAGTTCCTTGAGCTGCAGGAAAATTGACACACATTCGCACACTCACTTTCATGCTTACACCACACCCGAACACATGCATACATGCTTTAATTTTCTCTTTTCTCTTTCATCACTATGTTTACCCAGTCTTTATTTTGTTTTTATTATAATATTATTATTATTATTTGAATTAAATTGTTTGTGTGAACCTTATAGAAAGTTCAAAACCAGCACAAATCTTTCTCATTCTCTTTGAGATTCTCCAAGAGACCACAGATCTCCATGATTCATAACTGAGTAGACTGCAGATTATACATTTGGGAAAGTTGGAGAAGAGGGATGGAAACTTGAAATAACTTCAACCTGCTTATATATGCTGTATGAACTGAAAACCAGAGCGCAATTGACTCAGCCACCTGATGGCCTCAGGATCTGCCTTCTTGCTATCACTGATGCTGGCCATGCAAATGCACATGATGGTTATGCAGCTTCCTTCTGCAGAATGTCAACAGGGTACCTAACTAATGCCTTTGATGGCAGAGAGGATGAACTGGATTGGGGATATAGTGGTGATATAGTGGTGATCAGCTAATGGTTTGGTTCCGTGAAAATGTGAGCAATTAATAACTGCATCCAGAACTGGAATGATTCTGTGAAATCTAAAATATTGTGGCTTAGCAAAATCACAGTACTTTTGAAAATGTTTTGTTGTGTATCTATCCAGATCACAGTAGAGTAGTATAGAGTAGGATGGGATGGGATATGTACACATTTGATAGTGGGCCGGCTTGAGAGTTGAAATCTCTCCTTTCTGTGCTTCTCAGCTGCATCCTTATGAAACTGCTATCCTTGGTGATGGGAGATAGGTAAGAGTGACAGGCAAAATGTGCTCACAGTCAAATTACAGCAGTGGATAGAGTGGGTAGCACTATCAGAGAAAGTGCCATCATCCTTGCTTTTACTGTATTGAAGAATTTGTATCTGAATGACTGCGTTAGAATCCAGAAGATGGAGTTATCTTCTGAAAAATATTAAGGTTTCCCTATATTGAGGCACCTTTTTATTTATTTTATAATGTTCTGCTGGCCAGTAGCAATAGCAGTAGCACTTAGATTTCTATACTGTTCCACAGTTCTTTACAGCCCTCTCTAAGTGGTTTACAGAGTCAGCATATTGCCCCCAATAATCTGGGTCCTCATTTTACTGAGCTTGGAAGGATGAAGGCTGAGTCAACCTTGAGCTGATGAGAATCGAACTGCTGGCAGTCAGCAGAATTAGCCTGCAATACTGCATTCTAACCACTGCGCCACTACAGTTCAGTACAATTAGAAAATCAGCATCTTATGCTACAGTGTAGTAAGAGGTCTTACCACAAAAGAGGAGTAGATGGGATGTTATATGTGACTACCTAAGAAAGCATGGCATGTTGGAGTGTGGGGGGACCGTTGCTTTGTGCTTGGGGAAGGCTAAGGAAGAATCTCAATCCTGTCACTTGTTTAGCCTGTGTATATGCTGGTTGACTTTGATTGGGTGCAATTAGAAATGTGCTTACCATAATACATACATATAAACTATCTAGTCCCTATTTTGTTTAAAAAATGGCATATGTTAGTTGGGAGATTTATTAGGGTTTTCATTCTGTTTTATTTAATAAAGAGCATGTCATGGATAAAGTATCTTAATATGTACATTTCAGTAGATAAGTTGTATTTGACATTCTGGTCCAAATGACATTAAAAGTTTGAAATCTGTACCTGAATATCTGTACCTGTACATTCAGGGCTCCATATCAAGATATTCCCCCTGCATAGAACACTAGCATATCATGGAGAAAGATTCCATAAAATGTTCTTTTTCTATATTGTGCATTTTTTTTTAAAAAAAGGTGGGAATATTTAAGCATTTGAGAAGCAAATTCTTTGCAATCAGTTTACCAGTTAGCCAAAACCCATTTATTGGAACTTTTGCCTGGAGTTAAACTTCATCATGAGGTAGGTCTGTAACTGTTAGGTTGATAGGACTCAACCCTTAGAACCACAGTAGTCTTGAGATGGCCCTCTTTCCTTATCTGAGCTTTATATGGTTTTTGTGAGATTAAATAGTATCTCTTTGGGTTCTTTGGGAAGAAATGAGATAAATATGCAGTTATAGACCAATGGTACAACTTCTACTGCACTGTATGCATAATACAACATAGCTTTAAAAAAAATAATCAACCAACCAACCAACAAAAAGTTGCTGTACACCTGTGAATGTTTAAAGTTTTTCAGGTTAGGATCTTTTCAGATTCTCAGAAAACATGCAGCTCTTTTTTGTTTGGGTTTTGTTGTTGTTGTTGTTGTTTACTGCCCTTGTACAAACTGAATTGCTACTATCTCACTTAACCTTAAAGGAAATATAACCAGTTCTGATAATGATCATGGTTGTAATGATACAGTGCTGATAAATTAAGGCAAAACTATGTGGTACTTTGTCCAGAAAGATGGCATCAGTACTTTGAAGGTCCAAGGGCACTGATTTTCGAGCAACTAATGACATCGCTTGCTATAAAGGTTGGTGGCTTTGCTCATTGTAAGAGTTGTTTGCAGACTTACAAGGTTTTATTATATGCTCACACCAATTAAATTTTTTAAAAAAGGATTTGGTTGCTGAATATAGAATGCATTTTCTGCTGTGGAAAAATCCATGACTTGTTTTCCTGTGCAGGGTGGATACATATTAACATTATTATTAATATTGATTGCGTAATTGCAACCCTTTGTAGAGAGGTTGCTGGATAATTTGATAATTAGTCACTATGCAAATAAGCAAATAAAAAGTCCAGACTGCCTCTGATTCAACAAATGCCATACACATTATTTTAGCACACACGAAAAGCGATGCTTTGCATGGAACATTGGCAGCATGAGTAGTATGTAACATGAATTTGCAAGAGTGTCTAGTACCAGTAAAGCAGCAGATCATTTGCATGCAGGATGAACGGATTTGGAAAATATAAGAGTCAAAACACATGGCATTTTAAAGATCATAAGAACATTTTAAAAAGCAGATATCTCTGCTGAGAATTCAGTCTCAATTTTGCAAATGAACTGAAGTGGGCTAAAATGTCCTGCAAGTGGGGGAAGAGTCTGGGATTATGGAGAAGGTGTAAAGGTTTGTTTGTTTTTAAATAAAAGGACTGAAGTCTTCTAAAGCAGGTATATTTTCATACTTGCCGCACATTTTAGTAGATAGGTTGCTTCTGGCATTCTGGTATAGATGACATTGAAGATTGAAATCTATATTTGAATAGATACAAGATACAAGCAACTGGGAAAGTTTAATAGTAACCAAAATCAGAAAATCTTGCTGAAACATCTGGAATAGGCATAAAATTCTCTCAAGTTTGTTTGTTTTTAAGAAATAAATTACTCTCACATTTAAAAAAAAACCTCAATTGCATCACTGCTCCACCCACTGACTGCCAAAATAAAATTGAAAACAGGTGCCCTTCCCAGGGGCTTGAAAGATTGCTTCTCCTTGAAATAAATCACCTAGGAGGAAATTCTGCAAACAAAGAGAAACATGAAAGATGGAACAGATTTTCTGAAAGATCAAGAAATATGGGTCACTGGTTGATAGAGAAATTACAATGATGAAAGGAATCTTGAAGGTCATCCAATTTATTGCTGTGCACAGTGCAAGATTGATAATATTGAATCATAGAACTTGAAGATGTTGATACATTATGAAGGGGACAGAGAGAGAGAGAAAGAGAGAGTGAAACTCGTCCTACGTTGCCTGCATAGTAGTAAAAAAAAAAGTGCTTGAATTTTTTATGCCAGGCAGTTAAAACCAAAAGAGGAAGCTAATTCAAATCCAAGAATCTGCTTTAGTCAGGTCGCTGTGAATACTGTTTGTCTTTCCAGAAAGCTGCGCACAAAATGAAGGTTAATTTCATTGTAGCTTCCTCTAAGGATGTAGAGAGAGGTCTGTTCCCTCCTTTGTGGACCTTCCTAGATTAGGAAGAGAATGGTGTTCCTTGATCAAAGTGTTCTTACAAATATGTGTTGAACCCCGACCCCCATGCCCGAATCTTAATAAGAGATTTGGAAACACTCTCAGACTGTTCAGGCTTCTTGTCCCTTTAACCCAATGTTGTCTTCTTTTAGCATCCTTCCAGGGATTTAAACCTCCTGCTGACAATTCTTGATTCAAGAGCATGCTTATTCTTAGCTCTTACGTCCAATGCAAATGGAACTGTCCAGGGGTGGGCTTCAAAAAATTTAGCAAGGGGTTCTCTGCCCGGTTGCTGTGTGGGCGTGGCCATGGTGGGCGTGGCCTACTTGGCCTCCTGCACCATGGAGGGTGGGGGGCATTTTTGCCCTCCCCGGGCTCCGGAGGCTTTTCTCAAGCCTCCAGGAGGGCGAAAACGGCCTCCCCAGACTCCGGCTCCCTCCCGTTTTTCGCCCTCCCTGAGCCTCCACGCACGCTCTGCACTTACCTGCATCCAAAACGGGCTGTGTGGGGACTCCTGGGAAGGGAGGGGAGGGGCGGGCGCGGCCAGCCAGGAGAGGCATTTGGGGGGCCCC
>QLTV01000974.1:11211981-11275480 GCA_003457575.1 Thermophis baileyi
GAGAGAGAGAGAGAGAGAGAGAGAGAGAGAGAGAGAGAGAGAGAGAGAGAGAAAGTGTTCTGCCTTAATATGCTCAAAAGTCTGTTCCCAGGTTCAAATTATCTAACTAAATTCCCTTGGGGGTTGCAATCTATTAAAAAGCCAATGCTGTAGCTTGAAATAACGCTTCCTTATTTTTCCATTTCTGTCTATACTTGAGAAAAGATACTGAGTAGCTTGAAAACTGGGCTTGTTTTCTTCAGAAACCTTCCCACTTTGAATTGGTCTTGAATGCAGCCCTAGATGTAGCCATGATTATTTCCCACTGAATAACAGGAATTAAGTTTCCAATTGTTAAATCAAATTATCCAGCCTTAATGTGTCAATATTGTTTTTGTATTCAGTGTTGGATCTATAACTCTTTACATTCTTCTATCCATGATGCTGAAGCAGATCTGTCTGCAAGTATCTTAATGGCAATGTATTACGGTTATTTCACATTGAAAGAAACTGTAGAAAGATGTACCTTTTTATTTCACTGAGGACGAATTATTCACAAATTTGTTAGTAACTAAACTAGAAATTCCTGATCTCATTTTTGTGTGGCTGTTTTGATACTTACCAATATTTTGATATTTGGTAACTATCAAAACCTGCCATCAGTGTGTGCATTTGGCGTTTTGGGAATTTTTAGACTGACCTTTCTCTGACAAACACATGGTTGCATCCATGAATCTTAAGCCTGATTTTTATGCTACTCAGTTGAAAATTGTTGACTAGTTAGGAAACCTAAGAGAGGAAGGATGTGCTCCTGAGCTGGTCAGGTCTTTTAATTTAGAAACCCGAAGACAGGATCTTTCAAATGATCCTGATATTTGTAAGCTGCCATGGGAGTCACTTTGGCTAAGCAGTAGGAGAAACAATAAATGCTTTGGATGTATTTAAAATGTTCAAAACTGTGAAAATAAATTGGATCTGGGCTCATTTCTCCCTTTGGATGGCACTATTAAATTGATTAAATTGATCTTGGGAAATAATCTACTGAAAAGCTTGCTGTGGAATAAGCATTTTTAAAATAGATCTTTCAATGCCTATGATAAGCTGCTTGGGAAAGCTCCAATCTCATGCTCCACCCCTTCAATTGTGCATACAGTACTTAATGAGAACACTGGAGTTGAATGTCTCCAAGGACAATATTTGCCATATAGCAGACTAATTTAAGGAGTTTCCATCACGTGTGAAAAATGCAGTATACAGCCTTGTCATCCAACAGAAAAGAATCACCACAGGACTTAGAGAATCCTCATTGCTTCCCACAGCAATCTCTAGCAAACTCTGACGTCCGCCTAATGATAGGATTGATCCAGGGATTGCTGAAGCACTCGGTAGAGTCCAACATTATCTGAAAGTTATCTGAAAGTTATCTGACGGAAGGAGAAGGAGGAGAAGTCTAGTCAGTTCTCCATCTTTCAATTCACTAATGAAATGGCTGCAGATCATAGGCTGAGAGAGAGCAAGACAGAAAACCTTAGGTAAGATATTCAACAGTGCATTTGTGAAAAGTCCAGACTAAGTTGCTACAAAAACAAAAACCCAAAAAAACAAACAAACCCCCAAAACAAACCAAAACAAAAAGAATAACAATAAATGCAGAATAAAAAAAGTTAGCCAATTCTCAATTCCAAGGAATTCCCCTTCCACCCACTAGTCTGACTCAGATACCTCCTTAAATTTCCCAAATCCTTAAATTCTAGTGAGTTAGAGGGAGAATCAAAGCACCAATTGTTTTATGCATTCGAAGTACCGCTGCGATGAGTAAAAAGTAAAATGTGTTGGCTCCTTTTCAAATCCTGCTTTAACAGACCAATGAACAATTGTTTCCCCCGGGTTTTTTATTTATTTATTTATTTACAAAACGCTAAGGGGACTTTCAAATGGCAGCAATAAACGATGAATCAGTTATGCACTGTTTTTATTTGTAACCCTGCTGCTGCTGCTGCTGCTGAACTGCGAGAGCAACCTCCCCTTCTGGAAAGAGACGAAAGCCGCTCACAGAAGCGAATTTCAAATAAATCTAAGCGGGGGAGCTAAGAGAACATGTGATTTCGAGAGTAAGGAATCCTTGGAGGAATGTGATACTGATCATGGGGCCGAGGGCACTCCCGGGGGATGTGGACGGACCGGGCGTCTCGCCTCTCATCTCAGCCTTGCCTCGAGTTCCACAAAATCAAGAGAACTCGACCGCGGATTGGAGGAACGGAGCTCTCTTTGCCTCCCTCCGGGGTTTTTTCGCTCCGGCTTCGAGAAAAGGAGGAATTCTCCAGGGTGCTGAATCAGTTCAGCGCGGCCAGGCTTGCCTCTGCTCCCCCCCCCCCTCTCTCTCCCTCCCCGCCCCAGCCAGCTGAAGAGGGCGTCCTGCTACGAGGCAGAAGGAGGATCGCACTCTCTCTTGCCTCCAAATGATTGGCAGCCCTGCGGCCTCACTTCGCTTTCTTTTCGCCGTCGCGCTGTATTATAGATGAGGAGGAGCTGAAAAATGCAGATCTGGCATCACACGCACACACGCACACGCACCCATCGGAATAATTCCACGAGCAGCCAGCCCATCGGATTCCCCCTCTTCTCGAGGCTGTGAGATGCTAAAGCAGAGCACCGCTTAATTGGTTGTCTGCAGCCAGCCCGCTGACCGGTCCCCTTAGAGTATCCATATTATCCTTTGCTTAGCTTTATTCCCGTTATTGAGCCCAGGAATATTGCCTTGCACTCCCTGTCCGAAAAAGCCATGAAGATAGGCACTGTTCCATGCTGCAAGACAGCTGGCCTCTTTTTACTGGGGTTCCTTCGCTTTGCCTCTGCATCTCAAAAGGCCATCTATACCAATCATTTTTTCGTTGAGTTTCACAAAGCTGGAGAAGCAGAAGCCAAGCAACTTGCTGCAGAATACGGCTTTAATGGGGTCAGGAAGGTAAGATCCCCATTCTCCTCTCATTCTGCCTTCCTTTCTCTCTCTCTTTCCCCAGACCATTTAGTTATGCATGATGTTTATGGATTTGTTCTGCAAAGTTGGCATGATCTGTGTCTGCATTTTAGTACTCAGGAAGAGGATTAGAGAAAAAGAGTTGTTTGAAACTCTTGTTAGACTAGGTTGATTGTTCTTAATCTAAATGGCTCCTCTTAAATATTTTTAGCACAGTTTTCTTTTTCTTTTTCTGGAGGAGAGTTGGCTATCTATGTCTGTGCTTGTAGCTACAACAGTTTAAAGAGCAATTCATTCTTTGAAGCTCACACTTTGACCACGTCCGCTAAGTTAGGAGCAATACAGAGATCCTCATGGATGATTCTTCTGTTTCTTTGACTTCTAAGGTTTAAAAAAATCAATGTGCAAAAACCCCATGGCACAATATTTTAAATTGGATGCTTTGTTTTTGAACCACACTAATTAGAACTAAGATATCTTTTCTCTGCTGATTAGTTTTGTGTCAGTGGATCCATACTGTATTGGTAGAACCCACCTATTCACCAGTCTTCTTCTCCATTTGCCACAAGAAGGGGTCAGTTGCAATAGTCATTATTGATGGCCAGAACTCTCTTAATTCAAAAACCTTTCTGAGCTTTCATTTGGGAATCCCATAACAAGTCTACATTGAGTTTTCCTTTTGTTTCAAACAATTTCTGTTCTGTAATCTCTTGGAAGTAGAGAACATGTGTCTGCAATAACTAATTAATGTTCCTTAACTGTAACCAAGTATCCATGCACACTAAAAATAGAGTGCGGGTAATATAACATACTAAGTTTATACACGGAGTTGGGGGGGAAAAAAACTATGGTGTCTAACAGCAGTGGGGGGATCGGAAGACAAAATAAGCTGCTTATGGTATCATTGCATATTAATCACAAATGACTCCAACATGCCTTTAAAACCTTTCCTCTCTGTACCTGAGAATGAAAACAAGCAGTGACTCCATGTCAAGAAAGAAATGAATTCCATTTAATTAAACAACAGTAATAGAATGTGTGGATTTACGTAATGCTTCTACAGTATTGGCGAAGTCCTTATATATATAAAATACAAGAACCCAGCAAAGATGTAGCTAGGATAAACCAATTTCATCATATTATTTCCCCCCCACCCAATGATTATGCAAGAAGGACCTGAAATAACTTCTACTGCAGGCAATGGGCTTCTCCCTGTTTACTTCCATAGGATTGAGCTCCCACAAGCATGTCTGGAGAGTGGAAAATTGCAAAAGAAAGAAAGAAAGAAAGAAAGAAAGAAAGAAAGAAAGAAAGAAAGAAAGAAAGAAAGAAAGAAAGAAAGAAAGAAAGAAGGAAGGAAGAAGAAAGAAAAGAGAATCCATAATGCCTGCCTAACTTAAGGCTTTTTAGCCAGCGTGGACTCAGTCGGATAGGAATACATTAAAAATGAAGGAAAATCCAATAACCTCTGGTTTAATTCCATGACTGTCTGATAGATTTGGCATTTCTGAAATGTTCTGTTTGAGGCAGAGGCATTGTGGCATTGCCAGAGTTCTGGGGAAGAGTACTTACAGGCAAATATGTAGCTGAAGCTTCTTTGGTAAAGAAGTTTAGTTTTTAATGCACTTTCTGCTTTCTTCCCAGACTCACTCTCCTCCACTCTTTTTTTCCCCTTCTTGATTTTGAGAAATGGCTTTTTGCTAGGTCTGCTTTGTTCTTATTCTCTTCCATCACATGATCACTTCTTTTCTGCTCATCAGATGGGAAAAAAGTAGGATCAGGGCAGAAATGTTCATGAAAAAGATACATAGAGACCAATGAACATTTGGGTGTTAAATGAGACCCAGATTATCCCTGTGCACATATAAAAAGGGTGTAACCTCAAAAGAATACTATTTCCCCCCCCCCCCATATGCCTTACTACAAGGATCTGTGTCTGAGTTCATTTCCTTCTATTGTTACTTAGTAGGAGCTTATCTAAGCATCATTTCCTCTTCATAGAAGGAATGAAACAAGACAGTTTATTTTTTATATACAACTTAGGCTGCAAATTCCACATAAAATAAGTTCTGCTAAACCTTAATTCTGAGTAGATATATGCAAGCTGTATATTAAACAACAAGGTTAAAAACAAACCAACTACCACCACTGCTAGCAAACTCATAATGGCTAGCAAACTCATAATGAAGCACTGTATGGCTGATCTTAGCAACACTTTTCTTATAACTGTTGGAATGCAATAGCAACCTTTTATAATTGCATAAGTCTTATTGAGTTGAGTGGCTCTTATCCTTAGTTGATGAGTTCACAATCAAAGGCCTACTTTCCTACTGTTCCCGCACATGAGTGATAGGAAAATTAAACGCTTAGCCTATATGGAAACTATAACAATAAGTGGTGGGGTTTTTTTTTCTTTTGCCTTCCTTTTCCCCTCATTGCATATCATATTTCAGGGAAGGAAAAACAACCACTCCATTATTTATAAGACATATCGTTCATTTTCTATCGACTCCAGCTCTGCGCAAGATGAAATTCAAGATGAAATCCTTGGTTTCTCCTTTCCATTAACAGCAGCTCAGAAGCTCTTCCTGAGCTGCCTTGCTCCCCTGGAACATTTCCACTAAGTTCTAACAGAGATTTCCATAGTCAATGTGACTAGAATCATTGTAGGGGAAATCATCCTGGCAGGATGATTTCCCCTACAAGTACAAATTTAACTGAGTTATTTTGCTTTCTTTATATTCATCATCACAATGGGGAGTTTGTGGTGGAGAGGCAGCAGGAGGAATCTACTGTAGGCTATTTCTAAAATTGCCTGTAATTTACTGATTCTGTTTCTCATTTTACATTATGCTGATGTTAATGGGAATGAGCAAAGATTAGAGATGTAAGAGATACCTCAACAATAAAAATAATAAATTCCTAGGAAAAAGGAGGATGCGAGTTAAATTTTGGTTAATAATTCCTTCCAATAAAAGCTATGCTAGCTGAATAATTTGCAAATTTGATCTCAATTTCCCCCCCCCAAATTCATGCTTGTTTGGAAGTTTTTAAATGGTCTCCCATACAAGCAGCATTGAGTTGCTTCTATCAGTGTTAGTTGCCAATGAAAGAATAATATGTGCCTACTTTTCTTTCTGCATGCTAAAAACTACAGGGAGCTAGTTTTTCTCCTGAAACTCTCCCACCCCCCTACCATGTAACTATCCATTGTTAACATGAGAGACAAATTATTTTTAATAGCATTCACTCCTAGGTGGTTATTTGGGGAGTGGGGGGACTTCTCATTATTTTAGAATTACTCTCCCTTATGAAAAATATATAATGCTAGTATGCACAGACTTTACAATTCAAAACCTGTGGACCCACAGGAAAATGGTTACATAATTAATAATGCTTTTTTGTGTATGCATTATCTGTCTGGATTTCAGCTCATCTGAAAGACTGAAGATAGA
Source organism: Thermophis baileyi (assembly GCA_003457575.1). Lineage (NCBI taxonomy): Eukaryota > Metazoa > Chordata > Lepidosauria > Squamata > Dipsadidae > Thermophis > Thermophis baileyi. The sequence continues at coordinate 11,218,393 of QLTV01000974.1, forward strand.
TGATAGATATTTATTATAAAGGGGGGTGGAATCATCACCATTAAAACAACACTGACAAACCCTTATCATGTGATGAAATTGGGGAACTCTTACGTTTAATGAGAAAATGAAGAACACAATAACAAAAACCAAGAACAAAACATGAAATAGTTGTAACACAAACCTATTCAACTCCTTTAATCCATCTCCAAATTAATTAATATCACCTTTGCGATTCCAAAGAGATGTCTTTTTCTTATAGGGAGCTGTTTCTGTAGCTGCTTGTTGGACTAAATATCCAGAGCATTAACCAATTTTCAGAATGGCAAATGCTATAGTTTTCAGAGCATCAAGAACTGGACTGGAGTAGGTCTTTCTGTGACATGTCATGGGCTACTCTTGAAAATCTGGGAGGAGGTGGGCAGGGCCAGGATAAAACCCCCATTTGCTTGAATTTAATTGATTAATTAAATTAAAGTAATATATATTTAAATGTAATACAAAAAAAGACAGTTAAGTAATTGAAATTAATACAGTTGCTTCCCAGATATATATATATATAATTATTTTTCCCATCTGTCACATTCAACATTACAACACCCAGGCAATTTTTGGTAGGAATCTGAGGAAAGTGTGAGATTACTATAGACGTGAGGCTACAATTTGTATAAACCCCACTCCCTAAAACTATACGTGAACAAGAGTTTCTACAACATGATCCAGTGCTTGCTGGAATATGTGGAAGTCACAAAGGAAAAGTAGACAACCATATGCTATCCAGTACATTTCCCTGACTTCTTCATCTGAAGCACATTAGTGAGGCTCACCCAGCTTCATTTCCAGATTTGCCACTGTGAATTGGGACCTTAAAAAAAAATATATCAGGGTTTGAAATTCTTACTGAGGCCAATGTATTCAATTTGCAAGCATCACAATAAACCCATTGCTCCTTTGGACATTTTTTTTTATTGCACAAGAACGAAAATGTTGCTTTTTTCCCCACAATAAACCCTGCCCCCCACCCCAAACTGTGGTTCCTGGAATACATTGTGTGACTAAATGCTACTTCGTTGATAATGGTCTATTCCTGGATGAAACACTGTATAGTTACCTAGGGTGATTTCATACATCCACACATTTTATACCCCAACCCTTTCTAGAGCAATTTGCAAGGCTCTGTAGTTATTTTCATGGAAACTAACCTCACAGTGTGAGAATTCCTCCACAACATGCTTTCAGTAAGGAAGGGCAAAAATCATCAGCCAGGTATTCCCCCTGTCCCTCCATTCTAATTTTGCACAGCATTTGTCACTTTCAATAGCCAGATCTACCTGAGGGGCTTACACACTTTAAAAAACTGGTGAAAAGATGCTGTGGTGGCTTAATCTCAATGTAACAGAATAACAGAGTAATAGAGTTGGAAGGGACCTTCTAGTCCAACTCCCTGTTCAGGCAGGAAACCCAATACTGTTTCAGACAAATGGTTATCCAATCTCTTCTTAAAAACCTCCAGTGTTTTAGCACCCACAACTTCTGGAGACAAGTGATTAATTGTTCTAACTGTCAGGAGTGAGGAGAATTCAGGGTTGCTGGAAGACCATCCCAGAATGGAGAAAGTACAGCAAAGAAGGAGAAAAGGAGGGGAGTGAGAAGAAGGAGAAAGTAAGAAGAGGAGGGAAGAGAGAGGTGGAGAGTCAGGGGAGAGGGTAGGAAGGGAAGTAGAGAAGAGGAGAGGAGAGAGGGAAGGGAAGGGAAGTAGTGCAGGAGGAGAAGGAGGGAAAGAATGGAATGGAAGGAGGGGCTGTAAGATAAGAAAGGGGGGATGGGGGAAAAAAGCAACCCTGAACTAAATAAAGCAATAAGAGAAATATAAGAAATATGTATAAAATATGTAATGAGTATATAAAAGAATGAAATGAGAAATGAGCTGATAAATATGTGAAATGTCTATATGGAAAGATAAATAATTTTTCAAAAAAATAATAATGAATAGACTCCATTATTCAATAGTGAAGTTGCATGCAACCATATTGACACAGAATCGATCACAAGTAGTTCAAATGTGAAGGGTCTTGAGCTGGTCAGTAAATTCCACTGCCAATCAAAGCATTGGTGAAATTCTCCATTTTTCCTGGGATGAAAAAAAAATGGGATGTCTACTAGATGGCACCAAAGAATTTTTGTTTTCTGTATCGTTTTGCTATCATTTAGTGGTCATCTGGATTTCTGTCGCCCTAATTTTACTGTTTATGCACATCAAATCAAGACAGGTTAAGCCAGCAATTCTTAAATTCTTCAATATGGCAATAATTTGAGAATGATCAATGAATGTGTAACACACACACCTGCCCTTTTGATGAATAAAACTAATGGGTGTAGGGTTGAGCAATATTTAAATATACCACTTTTTATAAATACAGTTTAACCTATGCAAGACAAAAGTCTTCAGCTTTTGCACTTCAGCACTGTCCCCTGCAAGCTGGTGCAAGTATAATAAGAATCCAACCCTGCAAGTTTGGACTTAAAATATTCCAAATGGACCTACCAACTGCCAAAAGTTGGGAAGCCATTCTACTAAATTTTCTTTTGGGCACCTGAAAAATGCACACGAAAAACCTCTTCCTTCCTTCCTTCCTCCCTTCCTGTGGGTTTTTTTTTTTTTAATTCTTGCAGGTATGTCTGATGCTGGGAAAATATTTTGGCTGCTTAATGTCAAAAAGGATGAGCTATAAAACATCTGAGAAAAATGAATCTTATTCACACACAACCACACACAAAACCACAAAGGCAATATAATAAGAAATAATCATTTAGCATGATTCACTCAGTTCTAATTAAAAAAAAAAGGGAGAGGGAATACTTGTGAACATTTTAGCTGCAAAATAATTTTTTGCTAATTGCTAAAAGAATCTCAGTTGTTAAAACAGATTGCAATGTGCTAAGATGCTTGCCTTCTACCAACATATAAGCTACCAGTGTTATATGTTTGGATATATATTTTTAGATATGCTAAATCACCCAAAAAGCCTTTTAGTATCAGGAGTGCCATCAGAGGTAAGACCAAGCCAGAAGTCTACAGCCCAACTCAGAAGAATGACCAGGTAGGTTAGCAAGCATAAATCTTAGCTCATTTTCAGATTGGTAAAACAGTATGCTACACGTTCATGCTAAAATTAATCCCCTCCATGCATTGCCTAATTGCATTATTATTTGATGTGCTGCTTTTTGAACATGAATCAAGCATCTTTGGGGATAGCCTGCTATTGGAAAGACTTGGGACTCTGCTTATTTAACATCAAGTTTTTAGGCTGCATTCCCAGGAATAAAAATGAGAATACTTGAAAAGCAAGATATATCTTGTCTGGGTTCCCTTTCCTACCACAGGATAATTAGATGCTTTTGAAAACTGGTCTTGCTCTTAGATATACTTCCACACATCCACTGTTTGCTCCTCAGCAACTGATAATCAGATGCATGTTGTCCTAGAACCGTGATGGCGAACCTATGGCATGCGTGCCACAGGTGGCATGCAGAGCCCTGTCTGCGGGCACGCCAGCCGTCACCCCAGCCCAGCTCCACTGCTCATGCGCGCATGCCTCCTGCCGACCAGCTGATCTTCGGGGCTCTGCCGCACATGCATGGGGGCGGGGGCTTCCCCAATCTCCACAGATTCCCCCCCCAGCGCGCCCTACCTTTCTAATCCATTTCTGCCGCCCACACCAACCTGGAAGCCAAAACGGGGCGTGGGGACACCACACGAGGCCCCCCCGTGCCCCATTTTGGGCCTGGAAAACCTCCTGCACCAATCTGGAAGCCAAAACGGGGCACGGGGGGCGCATGCGTGGGGGGCCACATGCGCGGGGGGCACTCACATTGCATTTTGGGGATTGGGGCACGCATGTGTGCATTCATGCACACGCGCGCTTTGGGCACTCAGCACCAAAAAGGTTCACCATCACTGTCCTAGAACATAGCAAATCCATTTAGTCATCATGGCTAATAACCACTGATGGCTCACGTTCTTCTTTGGATTGATCTCCTCTCCTCCTGCACTTTAAAGCCATGTAAGCCATTGAACATCACAGCATCTTGTGGCAGAGTGTTCCATGAATCGATGTAAGCTGCATGAAGAAGACCTTCCTTTTTGTCCACCCTGAAATTCTTCTCAGTTTAGGAACAGTGCTTGACAGGGATTGTTACAAACTTAAAATTATGTTTGGGTGGAATTATAAATGGTAAATTACAACCTTGCACTGCTTTCCTCGGACTGGTGCCCTCTAGTTCATAAGCAGGAGGCAGCTATTGTCCATCTGTCCTTCTTGCAAGTTTTTCATAAGTATCTTGTTATCCACTATTGGAACCAAATGCTCAAAGAATTGAATTTTTGGATGCCTGCTCAACATTTTTCTTACGGGCATATCTAAGGTGTAGGACTGCACGTCTGTAGAAACCCTGCCTACCAGGGAGATTCTATTTAGTTTTGGTCATTTCTTCACAGAATAGAAATGCACAATTATTTAGCATGTATTCCATTTTTATAGATTATATTCACTTGTAAGCAATTCGATTATTTAAATATTTATGATGCTTGGTAGACGAAATACTTGGTGCTTTGCCCTTAAGAAATGAGTTGAGAATCTTTCTTCTCACCTTCCTCCTTCAACTTTCTTTAGCTCTGTCACTTTAAAACAACAAAACAATAGAAAAAGAATAAGGGATGGATGGATGGATGGATGGATATAGAAAAGTACTATTCAAAGGTCAATGATTCCTGCAGGAAAATTAATTAAAAGGATCTGTTTATTTTACACAATTGATGTAATAAAGGAATAGTAGTTTATCAGCATGCACAAGATTAACCTCAATTTATATGAGCAATAAATGGCTGTCATTTATTAATTGGTATTAACTACCAGTCTGTTCCTTTCTTTGATAGAGGCATGTGTGGGCAATGTTTTGTTACTAAACTTTGCCCTTATTCTGAACTGGGAGACCTTATAAATAACTAAGATATAGTAGAAGTCATGGATATAAATATCAGGTGGAGGACACTCTCTTCCTTTGTTTTAATCCATGACTTCTACTATATCTCTGTAAATTAGTAACAAGTATAAATTATAGTTTTAGACATACCTTATTTTAGATTATAGATGTTAATTCCATTGTCTTTATTTTTTAATTTATGGTAGTTAAAAGTTCAACATTGAATAAAATGGTCTCCTTACTCTTATATGCCGATTACTGGAAGGACAAATTGGATATGGGGTGGAAATAATAAAGGCCACACACTAGTACCAACCTTGCATTTTTAAATCTTTCACAAATGTAGTTTCTACGAAAAGTAATAGATCAGCAACAATTGGCAACCAGCAATGCTGGGCGATGCCATCTTCCCTTCCCTTAACAATGTAGTTGGAATGATTCTCTTGCATTGAGCTAAGTAAGAACTGTCTCCATACCACTGACCCATCACTGTAAATGGATTTTTAGTGAATTGTGAATTGTGAAAATGGAGTTGCTACGCTCAGAATCATCTGTAAACCAACTACTTCCACTTCCACAGTTCCAGAAAGACTAGGAAGAAAAAGAAGCAGTGGGGTTTTTTTTTTTCAGCTCAAGGGCAATTAAATAGGCAATTAAATCAAAAGAATTGTGTTTAGAATTTGTGTACATGCTTTGTTCACTCCGGAATGGAAAAAAATATGGTACACATATGAATAATATTTTTCTTGTCTTTGATAGCTACCTAAAGCAAGAAAAGATTATTATAGCTCTCATTTCAATTGTCCAGACTGGAAAGAGGAAAATCTGGTGATGGAAAATGTCTCTCTTCCCTTTGTCAGCCTCTAAAGCCAGTTCTTTCTAACCCTGCCCAAAGGTGAAGGAACTGTAGGATTGCAACCAAGGTTCCAAAATCCATTCCCCTTAGCCTTTCCGCATGCTTCCTAATCTGACATCATCTACGCCAAACTTGGAACTGGTTTAAATTTATCGGCTCTCCCCTGAAACTCCCTGGTCCTTTAGAAAGGAAATTGGTTTAGAAATGAATAAGGTAAATGAAACAGGAATGCTGTTTCCTGTGAGAAGGAACCATGCTGAGCATTGGCTATTGCAAAACCTCCAATATCTCACTACACAATGTGTGTCACAAAAAGCACAGAGGACACATAGGAAGCCAGAGAAGCACTTATAGCATTTTTCTAAGAAAAAAAAAAGAGATGACATTCTGGTAGAACTTTTGCTAGTGCTTAAAACAGATAATGTCCCTTATCAAGAGATATGCTTTAGAAATTACAACAATAAGTGACTGTTTAGTAAGTGCACGGAAGTGAAATTACAGACATCAGACTATGTTACTACTTCTCTTTCTAAATAAATAATAAATATCCTATGCTTTTCATGGACAAGAACCGAGGTGGCGCAGTGGTTAGAGTGCAGTACTGCAGGCTACTTCAGCTGACTGCTAGCTGCAGTTCAGCGGTTCAAATCTCACCGGCTCAAGGTTGACTCAGCCTTCCATCCTTCCGAGGTGGGTAAAATGAGGACCCAGATTGTTGGGGGCAATATGCTGACTCTGTAAACCGCTTAGAGAGGGCTGTAAAGCACTATGAAGCGGTATATAAGTCTAAGTGCTATTGCTATTGCTATCCAGGGTCTCTTAAAGCCAGCAGCACTACAGAATCTCTCCAATTGCATGTCTTTCATTGTGTCTTGATCTGCAAGGGCTCAGAAATGGATCAGGTTTGTTGCCATATGAAAAATATCATATATGATTTTGCTTTTCAAACTGTAGTTAGTCAGTCTCTGAACAGAACAGGTTGTATTCTCTTTCTGTCTCTGAAAGTCTCTATGCAAATATGTTTATAGAGTCCTACTACAATTTTGGGAGGAGGTGGGGAGATCGAATTGTTGTTGATATTACTTTTACTTTGGATTTTCAGGGCTGCCACACTTAGAGCTGTGGGAAACTGGGAGGGGGGATTGCATGGAGTGGTAGAGATATCTAGCCATAACAACATTCTTTTCTCTGGGAGTCAAGGACATTTCAAACTGCACCTGGAGTGGCGTGACTGGGAGGCATCTCCAGTTGGGATGGTGGAGTGATTGGACCATGTGATGGACATGTGGGTGCAGGGGAAGGGACTTTGACTTTCCTTTGGGGGGGAACCCAGAAGCTTTCAGATTCGGGTTTCCCCAGATGTGCCAATATGACATCTCTAATAAAGTGGAACTTTGAGGAACTTCTAGCCTCGGATTCGTCTTTCGTTGGGGGGTGTTACTTGGAACCCTGACACTGAGGTTTCCTGGTTAATCATATTCACTGGAATCCATTTCAGGCCAACAAGACTCAGCTTCCAGAAGAGTGATTTAGAGAATTTACTTCCTCATGCTCTCAATTCATGCACAACTCCATAAAATATCCTTCTGTTTATGTTTGCTTGATTCTGATCTATGCCTTGCCTCTAATTCATCCAATAAAAAGAAATGGTTTCTAAGCACTGCAGCAGTTTCTGCACCAAGCTTGATACCACCATTGTTTCTTCAAGTGTATTGACAGTCAGAAGTTCCAAGGAATTCTAAATGCTGTAGAATTGCAATGAAACAGATATCAGATTATTGCATCAGTAACAAAGGGCTTAGCACCATCTTAGACACTAACAGGTTGATGACACGGGTGATTGTAGGCCAGACATCCTGACTTCTTTTTTAGAAGAGGACTGATCAACCACAGTATATCATTACTGTTTTAGTTGTCTGAAGTGCAAGGAGATTTGTGGTTATTTTCACTGAGATTTATCAGACTGAAACAAAGGGAATCTCGCTGTGTATTATTTAATATGCTTTGAATTATTTACTGGAAGCTTACTGGCAGGAAGGCTGTATGAGTTATATTATACAGAATCTGTGCTGAAGATTAATGATTTGTGCTTTGTACTTTTCTCAAATTTTGGGATGTAAGTTTTGAGTGAAGAATATATGTTAATGGCTTATTGCAAGTATGTCAATAGGAGATAGGGAAATTGACTGTGCTTTCTCCATTCATGTCCCTTGCTGGATTTGAAAGTCAATTTGCCTATTTTTATGGTTTAGTTAAATGCTATCCTGATGCTTTTGGTGTTTTCATGCTCAGAGTGGCTGAGCATTTATTTTTCTTTTTTCTTGGTGGGATTTCTGATTGTTTTGTGTTGGAAAATGTAGGTGCTAGAGATTTATTTTATCTTATTCCACATCTTTCAATCACTCTGAAGCATCCCTGGCTGCCCATATTTACCAATTTGAAAGAACTTCATGGGGAAAAAGTTCCTTTTGGTACTTTTCGTGATTTAGATGTAGAAAATGGAGTGCCTCAATTTTTTTATTCCCCTTGCAGCTAGATTCCCTAGAAAGAGAATCCAGATAGTGGCAGGAACATTTTTCCTGACCTGTTGAAGGGCCTAAAAATTATCAACTCGAAAAAGCAGTAAGTCAAATAAAGCTGTCAGCATTCCCTTAGTATGTGAGTTTATTTTTCTGGTCCTGAATGCTAGGTGGTGATCAGAACAGCAATCTTATCAAGAAGGACTCATTCCTTGAACAGGCATCTAGTCCTTGTCACACTCTAGACGAGACAAAAGTTTGGGGTTTTTTGAATCGCCAAGGAAGGCAGTGTTTCTCCACGAGTGAAAATCAACAAGTTGTAACTGAGAGATAAATATCCCAAGTGGTCTCAATCCTAAGTGCCTTTGAAGCTTACTGGGATGCATCAAGCAAAAAAAAAAAGAAAGCACTATTCGTTTTTTGTGTGTGTGTGTGAGAAGAGTGAGTACATCACCTGTTTCTGAAGTTACATTTGCTTTAGTTAGCTAAATAATTAACCACGTTCTGTGTAGAGCACAGCTGGTGTTGAGCCATGAGGTGGGAGAATATCATGGTTGGCATTTATTTTATTTTTGTTCTTGGGAACCATATGCTGCTCTTGCTAAAAATGGCTCCTTCATTAGAGTCTTCTTTTGTATCAGTATGTTGTTTTCGTCTCTCTCTCTCTCTTAGGCAGAGTTCACTCATTCTCCTAGAATGTAGTAAATATTTTTTTTCATCCATGCCTCCCCCATTAATTTTGACTTTCAAACAGGACTAAAATGTTTGGTTCTTCAAAACAGGTTTAGGGGTCAGAGAATATAGAAATGATACATTGTAGGCCTCTTAGAAAGCTTAATTCGTGTATTTAACATCTCAGAAACAAGAAAAGAGAAAATAAAAGTGTAGAAAAATTGCCACTGGTACTGTAATCAGTGTTTGTTGCTGACTTTTAATGTCATGATTCAGATGAGATGAAGAACATCCAAAAACATCACTGGGATGCTGTGTATGTATCATGGGCGACAATTGCCCTCTTCTGCTCCGGAAGCAGGAAGCAGGATGTTAATCACCTTAAGAAGAGGGGATGTAATGTGTCCTATTTTAGGGAAGATGAGCCTATGTTTGAAGATGTTCTCCATTTGAAGGACAGTTCACCCAGTCTTAAAGAAAAAGGATCAGTTGAGCAGAATCAGGGAAATCAAGTTGCCTATCAGCATCTGACAACAGACTGAGCAAGGAACAGGTCATAGCATACCTTATTCTGGCAAAATGACTTGCATTGAAATGTAAAATATGTCCATCATTTCTATATATTCTCAACTGAACACAGAAGTGAATATGAATCTCTGAAACATGTCTCTGTTCCCTTTTTTCCTCCTTTAGGGAATATATTTCCTCTGGTTTTGGTGTTGTGTAGGTGGCCCTTGTATTAAAATATAATTTTATTAAATTTCAAAAACACAAAAAAGAAATGAGCAAAAAGAAAGAGAATTGAAAACAAATAGAGGTCAAACAGAAACCAAGATACAGATGTTATAAGAAAAAGGAAAGTAGAAAATGAGCGACTTTTGACTTTCTTTGGTACAGACATAAAAATACACCCAACTCTAAAATTAACAGTAGCCTACTTTATTTCTATAATGACATATAATTCTAATCATCAAATCCCCAAATCAAAGTTTCATTTCTCTCCATTCCTTGCAAAAAGTCCAAAAGTGGGTTTCAAGTAGAATAAAGTTGGTCAAAGTATTTTCTTTAATCGGAGTTATCAATTTTGCCATCTCTGCCAATTCCATCAATTTAAGCCTCTATTCTTTTATTGCACGTCCTTCCACCTTTGTGCACATAAAAGTCTCACTAGTGCTTTCTTATATAAAATAGTGTTTTGGGGTGGCCTTCTGACCATTCCAAAATGATAAACACAGAGATACATGCAGAGATGGTGTTCATCTCATTTATGTTGTTCCCTCTTTATCTGAAATGTAACTGATAGCATCAAATAAAATAATTGGCACTAGTTATAGTTTAATCAAAACCTTGGTATATATTTCAATTAGATGGCATTCTGGTTTTTTGGCTTTACCAGCAATGCTATTGTCATTTCTTTTTTCCCTCACTTTGAAAAGGAGAGAGAGGAAAAGAAGGAGAAGGACTGCCCACTTTGATAAGTTATTTACATATTTCATTCTAAATATTGTACATTGGTCATCAACAGATTTCATATGAATCCTGCCATCTATCTGTCACACTTCTCTTTTGCCTTCTCCCTATCCTATAGCTCTTTGCATTCTTCATTTTCTGTACTTCTTCAAAAGCTATGGATAGAATTCCCTTTCGTCTTAATAAACCATGACATAGCTGCCGTTAGTTTATCTGGTAGTTGTTGTGCCCTTATTTGTTGGGTTATTACATTTTTATCCAAAGATCGCAGGAGGGTTAGGGTTCAACATCTTTGTAAGGTGATTAGGCCAAAAGATCATGAGTGATCTGCATTCAACCTGGGAACTTCATGACCAAGGTTTTTTTTAAAAAAAAATCTGAGCTTTGCAGTGCTTGTTAAACAATCTGTTAAACAATGATTGACTTTAATAACACTGAGAAACATAACATACCTAAATGTTTTAAAATAAATTATTGGCCTACCATTTCTGATGTTTTGTGGTTGGTTAGTATAAGGTGTGATGGTGAAAATACTGTAATATATGATGTTTGCCAGTCCCCGACCACAGTTTGCTCTTGCTGATGTCATCTTTCAGAAATGCCAGCGCTCTTAACACCTGTTGAGTAACTTGCTTATGAAAACTATCAGTGGTATAGAAAAGGTGGTGATGTATATAAAATCTAAATGTCTTCACTTCTAAATAAGCCTCCATATGTTTTGCCTTTTTATGAGTACCGGTAATTAAAATGTATCATAAAGCATCATTCACTTCAAATTGCCTTTCAGGATTTTGTAAATCATAGGACTATCAGCCCTGAAAATCTAAAACTTGAAATAAACCGTTCCTGTTTGATTGACATAACTAATTGAGCCATTAACCACCAATTTCTAAAGTGCACATTTTAATTAGATTTTAATGGCTGCCTTCCTTAAGAAAGAGTAATCAATGCCACTGAAACTGGAACAATTTAGACTTTCAGATCATTCTTCATGAATCTTTGGGTGGATGTTCAAGAACATTTTTCAAGCTGTAAACAGGATCAGACAATTAGAACCATTTGCTTGCCAAGAAGGATGCTGCCAAACCATTCGCAAATCAAATGGGAGAAAGGTTAGCCAGATAGCTAAACCTGTGCCCTCCCTTTGTGAAAAATCTGTAGACAAAAAGTGAACCAATTCTGAAAGAACTGGCAAAGCCTGCATTTTCTAGTTTTCTTTGCCCAAACCACTGAACCTGGCTTTTGGTCTGCTTGAAAATATGGTCAGCTTAGCTGTTTTGGAATGGAAACAGGATATTGGATTCAGAAGTGTCCACCTGGAGAAGGTATCAAAAAAAAAAAATCAAGATAGCGGCTGCAACTTTGTGACTTAAGCCCTACCCCTTTTTTAATGTGTGGCACACACTTGACACATGTAGAAAAGGGATGGGGCCTTCAATTCCACCTTTCTCACCACCTAATTGAATTTTTTAAAACTCCCCCTCATGAATGCTCCTGACTGGATTTCATTTTTTTTTTCTTTCCTGTTCATTAGTTAATTGGTGTGATGATCTCTGATCATCTGATGTGGACTATTTCCTAGCAGCTGCAGTTTATCTGGGTATAGTTTTCACTTTAATATAATTTAAAAAGTTGGGATATTACACTATTGCCAGTATAATATACATATTTTTAATATGACTTCATGTTATTTGTCCACCTATTCATTTGTCCTATATATATGTGAGCGATTTATTTTTTAAATTTGTACACTGCCCAGCTCCCAAAGAGTCTGCTCAATTCGCAACATATGAACAAAGGAAAAATAACTAAAAAAATAATGTTACGATAGAGAGATTAAGCTATACATTAAGCGCCCTCCTAATTTTTCTCCTTTGTATTCATAAAGGCAAAATGTTGCAATGTAATAACACTTAAAGTGCAATAAAATAAATAAATAAAATTAAAGACACATGCAACTATACTAGATTTTAGCTAGCTAGGCAGAAACCAATAGCAAGAGCTAATTCCCTGATAATGTCAACTCTGAATCGAACCTGGCTGAAACCATCTTGTGCTGCCTCATAGTTGCCACAAAGCCTGAGAGAAGGAAGGGAGAGGGGAAGTAGATAGCCCAACTAACAGTCAAAATAAAAAGTTTTCCTGTGGGAACCAAGGTCATCGTAACAGGTGGCTGGTCAAGGAGGAGAGGAGCCTACCAGCTATACTCATTGGACAATGTGACTGATGACACTAGGGAGGGGGGAAATTTTACTCTTTTAATTAGGTGAAAACCGCGGGAACCTTTAGAGTTGGTTTTCACCGGCTGTGCCAATATGAGGTATCCAATAAACATGTCCTTTGAGGAATCTACCTGCCTCGGAGTTCTGATTTCAATGAGTGTGTTACTCAGAACGCTGACAGATAAGCAGTGCAGCATATTGACTGTCCTTAGACCTGTTTGAGCTTTTTTAAAAAAATATGCCTATTCAAATTATTTAATTAAGCCTGTTTATTGGATTTAACACATCGCTACAGACATAAGTTTATTTTTAAACACTTCTAGTTTAAATCACAAGATATTTAACAGTTTTCAGAGAGTCGGCATCATAATAGTTTGTGGAAAGAAATAACAGTCTTCTGGCATCTTAAAAGGCATCAACTATATTGCAGATACTGCATAAGCTTTCCTGGATCAGAGTGACTACAACTGAGGCATGAAGTATTATCCTGTTTAAGGCATATAGATACACTTTTGCTATTATGATACAGAACCAAGCATGACATGAAATAAGGTCTAGACAGTGATAATTATATAAGGAAAGCAGCCACTTACACAACAGTGGCTGACAATGTCAAAGGCAGTCTTGCATTGGTGTCGTGACAACTGGAGGGTCTCAATAAAGAATGGAAACATGAGAAAGACCTCTGTGGCTTTTCAGAGGTACCCAAAAGGATATGCCAATGCATTATTTAAAACTAATCCTTTCATACAGTACAGTGCAACCACATTAATCCCTGCCTCCCACATTCATTAGGAGGTAGCCAAGTAGGTCACCGTCCTTTTCATTGTCATGATTTGGAAGAAGATTGCAGAATAACACTGATAAAAATGGAGAGGAGCAGCTAAGCAGGCGGATGTGAATTATTCTGAGCAAGAAAGTGCATCAAGATGTTCAGCATAGATGAAACTGTTCTGCCAGAGCTGTCTCGTGGAAGAATACACATACTTTCTCTCTTAACCTTATCCGCCTATCTAAAAGATGTCCAACAACCCATCTTTTACTCTTTGAAATGTCAAGAGAGACTAGCCTTAGAAAAGATTTGTTCATCAATATATATTTTTTGTCCACAAAAAATGGAAAGCCAGACCTAATTTTGTTTTAATTCTTCGCTGCTCAGAGTCATGAAACTGAGATGGCAGCTATACAAATTAATAAAGAAACAGATGTAACATAAATACAGCTTAGATCTAAAGTTACTTATCTGCCTGTAGAAAATTTTTCAGTCGAATATCTTACAGGATCACATTTTCTTGACTTTGATCTGAACAAAAACCAAGTTAAAAAATTAGAACAGAACAGAACAGAACAGAACAGAACAGAACAGAATAGAATAGAATAGAATCAGGGGTGGGCTGCTCCGGGTTTGCCCAGGTTCGGGCGCTCCTCTAGGGAAGTGGGCCGAACTGTGCTGAACTGCGCAGTTTGGCGAACCCCCAAATCCCACTCCTGACTGGCCCCTCCCATCACACCCTACCCCTCCCACCCCGCCCCTCCCAGGAGTCTCCATGCGGCCCATTTTAGATACCAGGTAAGTGCGGGGCCCACGCGGAGGCTTGGGGATGGCAAAAAGCGGGCCTCCTGGAGGCTCCGGAAGGCTGGAAACAGGCCCATTTCTGGCTTCCTGAGGGCCTCCGGAGCCCGGGGGAGGCCGTTTTCACCCTCCCAGAGGCTCAAGGAAAGCCTCTGGAGCCCGGGGAGGGTGAAAACAGCCCCCCTGCCATGGTGCAGGAGGCCAACTAGGCCATGCCCACCATGGCCACGCCCACCAAGCAACCGGGCAGAGAACCCGTTGCTAAAATTTTTGAAGCCCATCCCTGAATAGAACAGAACAGAACAGAACAGAACAGAATAGAACAGAATAAACAGAGTTGGAAGGGACCTTGGAGGTCTTCTAGTCCAACCCCCTGCTCAGGCAGGAAACCCTATACCATTTCAGACAAATGGTTGCTCAATTTCTCCTTAAAAACCTCCAGTGTTGGAGCATTCACAACTTCTGGAGGCAAGTTGTTCCACTGATTAATTGTTCTAACTGTCAGGAAATTTCTCCTTAGTTCTAAGTTGCTTCTTTCCTTGATTAGTTTCCACCCATTGCTTCTTGTCCTGCCCTCAGGTGCTTTGGAGAACAGCTTGACTCCCTCTTCTTTGTGGCAGCCCCTGTGATATTGGAACACTGAAATCTGGTATGTTCCAAGGATAAATAAAAATTTCCCATTAACACAGCAAAATAAATAATATTCTTGTAATTATGAGAAGAATCACGAATAACACTTTACTTCCCCAAAGTGTAAAAATTCCAGTGATGCTCTACCTGGGTTTGGTGCTTTTGGAAGGAGATACCGTATTTTTCGGAGTATAAGACGCACCTTTTTCCCCCCTAAAAGAGGGTGAAAATCTGGGTGCGTCTTATACACCGAATGTAGCCCCGCCCAGCTTCTCAAATGGAGCTTTCGGAGGCTGAAAACAGCCTCTCAAACGGAGCTTTGTAAGGCTGAAAACAACCTCTCAAATGAAGCTTTGCAAGGCTGAAAAAGCAGCCTCAAATGAAGCTTCGCAAGGCTGAAAACAGACTCTTAAACGAAGCTTTGCAAGGCTGAAAAAGCAGCCTCTCAAACGGAGCTTTGCAAGGCTAATATACCTGTTCCAGGCTGTTTGCTAAGGACGCCAGCCAGATGGATGCTGGTAGGCAGATTTTTTTTTTGCTTATTTTCCTCCCCAAAAACTAAGGTGCGTCTTATACTCCGGTGCGTCTTATAGTCTGAAAAATACAGTAATTTGGGGCTTATGACACTACTGTTATATCTATGTTTACACCCAAATGTGGATTTTTGAATAGAGGCAGCTCTACTGAGAGAATCCTAGGTGCCTCTGGGAAACTGAAGTAAAAACATACACATGTACAACCCCCCCCTACTTTCCTTCCTTTTGTCCTTTCTCATCCCAAAGTACTTTCCTCCCCTACTTTGTAAAAACACAAATTAGATGGCATCATCCCTCATTTGGTGGGGAGAGCAAAGTCTGACACCTCCTCACTTGAGCTCTTCCTCAACATTTACTTGTAAGTCCTTCTCAATAAATGTAGTTGCCATGAAGTACTTTTTGACTTATTAAGGAGTTTAAATCTTCCTTTCTGGATCCAATACTTACCCCCATCAAATCAGGAAACAGAGAAGCCAAGGAATCTAGCCTGAAGCTAGAATTGTCTCACCAGCAACTTGATCTCATCATTTCTGACATGTGGCATGTCTGTAAACACTCAATGTCATCTTCTTTTGAGAAGCAAGACTATCTACTGTTCATTATGGGTTGTGTTCCACAAACTTGAAGGTTACAACATGCAGACCTGCCCAGCAATTCTGTAGAGTATTTCGGTGGTATGGACCATTTGATGCTATAGATTGTTATCACAATTTCTGGAGAGGTACTCTGTAAGTAAAATTCAGGAACAAAAAATACTCAGCCAAACAAAAACAAGATAGAGCTTTCTGCAGCCTAAAAATATCCCTTCCCCCCTTACTTTCCTTCTTATTGCATAAATCTACTTTCTCGAAACATGTGCCCAACCCACTATACTAAAGTTAGCCCATGAATTCTTGCTTGTTTGTTCAAAAGTCATGCTGCTTGGTATTTTGGGAGTCAAAGTTTAGAGAGGGTGAGATTGGGCAAGAGGAGGCAGCTGACATCAAATTTTATAGACCATGCATGTCTCACAGTGGATGAAAGAAGCCAAATGACATCACATGTATTGTAAGATCGTTATGCACATGATACAAATGATGCCGTCTAGGGGATAATTCATGATGGTATGATGACATGATAGATGTGACCTTCTTGTGGTTTATAGAAACACCTTTGCTTTTCACTAAGGATTTCTTTTTTGGTCTCCAGAGAGCCATTTAAACCACAGTTGTCTGACTACTCTTTATTATGACTCTAAAATGTGTGCATTTTTATGGACCATTATTTCCTTGGTTATCCTTATTTTCCCCTTCTTTTAGATCATAAGCAAAATATGCAATCATGAAATGATTTACTATGGAGATGAAGATGGCAATATCAAGCCAACCTTAGGTGATCCCTAAAAGAGCTAAATAGGATTTAACCTGGTTAGGAATGGGATAGAAAAATACCAGAAATTCCAAGACTATAGGGTAACTTGGAAGGTTTTTTAAAAAATCTGGAAGAAGGCAATGACAAACTAGTTCTGAGAAACTATTTGGACATGGCCATCAAGTCATGAAGAAATTAGTTCCACTTGAGCAAGTGATTATCTATTTTATGTAGGTACAAACTACTTTGTTGCCCTAACAATGCACATCTGTAGAGTTATAGGTATTTTGCATTTTATACTATATGTTTTTGTAAATTTACAACATCCACTTTTTCATAATTTTTCTTTTTTTTTCTTTTTTGTAAATGTAAGCTTGCCAACATTTTTTAAATTTCTTCTTTTCTTGTATCTTAGATAATGTGAGATGCTTTTAATGAATCCAAGTTTAGCTACCATGAATAGAAAATATACTGTAATTTATTCCAGTGTGGCTAACATTCCAACAACCAGCCTAATGATTTCAATATTTTTTTTTAAATCTAGCTCCCCTTTATAGAGGATGGCTACCACTTTTCCCATAATGGCTTAGCCAAAAGTCGAAGGCAGAGGAGTCTTCTGCACCAATTACATCTACAGAAAGATCCCAGGGTAAGTGATCCATCAATGCCATCCTTTCTTACTATTGTAAAAGTTATGCTACCAACCTGAATGACTTTAAAAGGAGAAACGTAAGAGATGACTAAACATGATGACTGCATATTGCCTCCAAGACTGAAGTAGGAAACCACTCAGTTTTAATTGCTGGGAGAGAAAACGGGAAAGGAGATTGCTTTTATGGCCTAATTCTAAGGTTTCTAAAAAGGCATTTGATTGAATGCTGTGGAAATAGGATGCTGGGTTAAAGAGCCCTTTGATCAAATCCAGAAATTATGTTGCTCAGCATTGCTTCCTCCCACTTGGTTTCCAATTGATGAGTGCAACGGAGCAATCAAAGCCCTCTGCCTTTTTTTTTAATGTCAATTGCACACATTGCATGCACATAAAAAGAAGCATGGCATTTTGAATCTGTAAACATTGTTGAAAATGTTCTTATATGTGATATATATCATCAGAAATAGGAAATACCCCATTCTGTCTGCAATTTCTTATACCTCTTGGTTCCCCCCCCCATAATACAGCTATGCAAAGATTCAGACTCAGCTCTAAAAAGTTGCTTCAGTGTCTATAAACATGCAATTATTTAAAGCAACCTCTTCTTTGATCAGGATTGCAAGAAGGCATGGCTGCTTTAAGGAGTTCCAGATGCTACCTGTGTGCTCTAAAGTGACTTTTGGGAATTGAATCCAAAATACTGCCCTAAAAATAAATATTTCATTATGATTTGATCAGATGACCTATTATATTAAGCCACTAATAATAGAAGAGGTTGGATGATATTAAACTATGATAGTCACAAACTGCCTCTCTAACATTACAGTTCCATTCTCTGGCTGAGTTATGGTTTTGCCTATTTATAGTGGGTTACAGATATTCAGATTTTCTTCTCCTGGGGAGGGAAGTTGCACTTTCAAACAAAAATGGGCAGTTTTTCTGCTTGTATGCACTTCCCCCTTCCTCCCTGGTTATCTTTTTGAAATAGTTTTGGTACCATTTACCTTTAATGGCAATAATCCATCTCCATTTTGTAAGGCTCATGAGCAAAGGACTTTTTTTTTTTTTTAGCGGTTGGGGATGATTTCACACAGAGAAAATACGGTTCGTTTTAGCTTTTCCCTGAACTCTTTTGGTTACTGAATTTGCAAAAGCTATCTTCCTTTATCCTCACACATCACATCCATGTTTGTCTAAAAAAAATGTTTGCTGTAGTGAGTGGCACTCTCCTTTTCCAATTACACAATAACCAAGGATGATAACACTATTATTATACTTGAGACCCCAAATTCCATTAATTACCTTCCAATGAAAGTAAAAATGCAAGTGATAGTATTTATTACTCATTCCTTGTCTTGTATCATCTGCCCAAAGCAGCTTCTAATGGTAGTCAAGACTTGTAAGATTTATGACAGCCCTATAAGGTTGACCAGATAAAGAAACAGACACTGTGTAGACCTAAAGCTACTTTGATTAGAATAGCTAGAAAAACAGAACCTTCCATATCTAAACGTACTTTCCTACCTCCCTTTTTCAACTTCATGGGAATTGGAATGGGTGTTGCTGCTACTGCTGTCTGAAGGATTTTCCTAAGCGACTTCCTTGGTCTGTGCTAAATCCTTATTTATTTGATGACTACCTTGGCAATGGATCTTCTCTCTGCCCTTCAAAGCTGTCCTCTGTACTTCTTACAATTTCAAATCATATCTAAAGTTCAATATATCAAAAATGTTAAGCTGACTTTTAGCAACGCTCTAGTTTGAATTCATTTGATTCTTACTTCCCCGCTAATACAGTTTCAGCTCAAATGGAAACCTTCAAAATCAACTGCAGATGATTCCACTTTTACTTTTTTAAAAAAATGAATTTTCAAAGCAGGCTGAAATCAGACTAAGCTTGAGAAAATATAGTTATATCTTTATTGGATTGGCAGCTCCTGAGAGGTGGACTTTTTAAAAATCTTTTGTCTGTATGTTTCTATTACATGCAGTTAAGGAAGACAAAGGCATGAAATAAATAATAAGGAGCTGCCTAGAATACATTTAGATTGAGGGGTGGATAAATTTCATGAATATATGCATGCATGCATGCATACAAAATATTCATAGGAGCATTCTGTTCCTGATCTGCTTTATAATATGTTCTTAAGGAAAAAATCACCCACAAAGCTGAAGCTCAGATTGAAAACCAATGAGAATGGAAGATGCACATTCTCACACTTCTGTAGTGAGTGAGAAGCAATGGGACTACAGCCTGGATAATACTCAGTAATACAACTTTGCTAACTGGGAGAGACAGGAGGAGATGATTCTAACCCTTTTATTGTAAAATAAAACCATTATTGGAAATAAAAAGCTAAATATCAGCTTGTGTTTCTGTCCCAGCAAGGGAGCTAAAGAAAATGAAAACAGAATGCCCCGAGGGTCACAGGTGGCCAAAGAGGTTTCTTAACAAGAATGCAATTTCATGTTCCTCCAAGCCACATGCTGCCATGCACTCCCAGAACAATTGTGTTTTGCAGTGTTTTGGTTTTCCATATTCATCTCTTCCACATCTTTTTCCTCTTTTTGAGGAAAGATACAAAATCAGATCGGAAGTTTCTAAACCCCAAAATATAATATCCAAGAGCTCTAGGAACAGCCCCATAGGATCCTGAGGTTTCCTCTCACCATGCGTGGGGTGGGAGTTTTGCCCTTTGGAGGCTCTTCAGAATGATAGTGGAAGGCCCTGTCAGCGTCAGAGAAGGCAAAACAAGACCATTTGAATGATGTATCAGGCATGAGCATCTGTAGGGAACAAGGCACCAAGTGACATTTCTAGGAACGTGAGACTGTTGTACAAATGATCAAATATTGCAATTTGCATCAGTTGTAACTGAGATAAACCACATTATTTGTGTCACTTGCAGAAGAAACTCATGCAACCTGGGATATCATTGTAGCTCTACTGTATGCCTAGTACAGCATCCATAGCTGCTTTCAGTCCTCTAGACTTGAAGCCCAACCATTTCTCTTAAGATGCCCCTAAAATGGAGGAAAGGGATATATCAGCCTTAGAGCTGATATATAGCTTGTGCATTAATTTTCCTGCCACAATTTAGTTTTAAAACACAAACAAAAGCCAAACATGAAAAAGAGAAGAGAGGAGAAACAGGAATGCAATGGCTCTTTTATCTTGCAATAGTGCAATGAAAGTTTGAGCATTTGTCTGATGTAGATTCTTCTCTACATCCCTTGTTGACCATGGATCCCCTGTGGCCACACATTTCCTCCGATTTTTCATTAGCTGCTCTGACCGAGCTCTAAATCTGCCTTTTAAGCAGCATTTCAGAGCAGGATGGGTCTTTAAATCTCTCTGTGTTCCAAAATTAGTCACAGCTAGAAGCCAGCAGATGATAATATACTGAATTATAGGTTAAGTGCCAAACACACAGTATATTTCATTCGATTCTGCCCATTTGGACCAGAACTGCTCTCTAAGTCAGCCGCCTTGAAATTTGTGCCTTCCAGATGTGTTAGACTGCAACTCCCCAAATTCCCAGCCAGCATGGTTGCTGGCATTGCTGACTGAGAATTATGAAAATTGTAGTAATACCAACATCCTAATTTAGAAGGGACCAGGTTGGGAAAAGATTTGTGAAACATTTCTGTTGAGGCAATTACTTATAAATGAAATTATTTAGATAAATATTGTTCTCATAGAAAACAGAATGACTGCATATTCTGAAGGCATTCATTTTATATCATTCCAGATTTTAACCAAATATAAATATTTATTGCACAAATTATAATGTTTCTGGCATTACTTACATACTCTTTCACAGTTTGATTCTCTCCTTCAAACCACCCCTAGGGAGCTCATTATGTTAATAACAATGAGCTCTCCAGTGGTTGTTTGAAGAAGACCAGAAGGGAAGCATTTTTCTTATGGATAGTTTAGTAAAATCAAGCTGATTTCCCACAAATTACCATTCATCTCCCCCTGAAAGAACTGGAAGTTGAAATAATAGTAAAATGATAATAGACAGGTGCTCTGAATCTATATGTATGTATGTGAACAAGAGTAAAACAGAGACAGAACTATCCATGAGCTAATAATTAGAATAAACAAAGGGCTATGAGCATTAAGGCATTGTGTAAAAAATTCCAATTCTTGCCTTTCTTTTCGTTTTGTCACTGTTCTGAATTATTGAAGTCCAGAAAAACTAGGTTGCAAAACTGCAGTTGACCACTAGGTGGCAGTTAAGAACAATTTATCTGCATCCTGTTTCTACCATCTAATGGTCATCTGGATTTCTACAGCCTAGACTGGTAATTCTAATTGAAGTAATAGCAAGCCACACGAAACTTGAAAACTGATTTCAGGAAAGAAAGGCAACATTTCTCCCAAAATAGCTCTCAGCTTTCTGGCAAATAGACTGTGCCGAAAACACACAAATACATGAGTTCATCACTTACTTTTCAGATTAAGATGGCTCCAATATAGGCTCCCATGGAGATGTCTTCTGTTCCACACTATTAAATAACTGCAAGCACACAAGTGTTAACTATAGTAAATATGTTTAAAGGATTTTTATAATGTTGTCATGGAAAACAACATCTGTCACCACGGTATAAGACACAATAAGGAATCTTTTTGTAAGACAATGATCATTCAAGATCCAGATTATCTGGAAGAAATCCATTGACTTAAAAAAAAATCATACATAAGCAGAGGCAAGAGTCATATGCAGATAGGCGAAACAAGTACAGATAAATGTATTAAATATGGTGGGATTGCGCCTGTTATTTCCTGCCCAACTTTTAAATATTGAGGCTCAAGGACTGAACATATTCAAGCTCAGAGTTACAGACTGTGGATCTAAAACTAGAAAACTTTCATGCTATCCGTTTCTTTTGTCTTCTCAGACATACTTTACATGATCACCCTCTATGGGCATCCAGGCAGCTGCATAGGTAAACAGAAGTCTGATGAGACTGAGGTGTGATTATGAGCATAATTGTGCTATAAAATTATAAATTAGATTCAGTCAAAAGTAGAATTGTATTTCAAATAAGAAAACACATATCTCCCCCCTCCCCACCTCCCTTCAATGTAACATGTTTCCCTTGCCATTAATTGAATGGCTGGCGTATTTCTTTTCATTAAACAGAAAAGACTTTTAATTCAGAAATTTAACTCGACAAAAGCCATCGTTCATCAGGAAACACCAGGCCAAGGAGTAAACTAGGCAAATATAGGATACCTATTGGGCTCTGTTGAGTCAAGTGCCCCCCATTTTATTTCCATGTAGAAATAGATATGTCTCTATCTATTAAAATAAAATGAAAAGTGAACTGAAATTAAAACTTCTACATGAATCAATACTGAATTTGGTTCACTTCATATAAAAAACATCAAATGCAGAGAAGCTAGATAGTAGTATTTATGCAGTCTGGTGCTATCCTGTAAATTAACCAGGCTTAATTTTATCTGCAAGTAATAAACACAAACCAGTTTCTACCACAACTTATGAACAAGGCTAGTCTTCATTAGCCATATATGATAGACCATGGATTTGGCTTCAGCCGACTCTCTAAACTGTAATTAATTGAAACAGGAGTGGAAGCTTCCAGCCTCAGAGAGGAACAGAAAAATAGACTTGTGAGTGAACAATTGCTAATGAGGAAATTAAACTCACTCTCAGTATATTGAATAATAATTCAGTTTCTTTCTTGCATTCAAGAAAGAATTCAATGCATTCAAGCTGCAAAATTGGGCATACAACCAAGGACCTCTAAAGACTACTAGGGTTGCAGTTTTAGTTGTTGTTTTTAATGCTAGTAAGGTGACAGATCCAATGAGTATCGCCAATTCACCGTGATGAGTTGGAAATCTTATACTTACCCAGTACTGTGTAGAATTCAAATTGTGCACTGGGGTAGTCACATAAAAGGAGAATTAAACAGCAAAGTAATTGAAATGAATAATAAATAAGAGAGGGGGAAGCAAATTTAGAAGCAGAAAAACCTAATTGGCCTGTAAAGCAAAAAAAAAAAAAAAGTCTTGCTTAATACGATGGAATAGCATTTACAGTTAGCATTCTTATCAAATTAAAATGTGTTACATTGTCTCATTAATTATGAGGAGGTAGCACAATTCTTTCATATGGAAATTAAGAGGATTTTGTTACTGGTAGAGTGCTGCTTATTCAGTGTCATTTTTCCCCATCCATCCCCAACACTCCCATGGAAGATTCTCTTAAGTTTATTCTAATGGCTCTTAGTGACATGTTCCATTTGTAGCCCTTAAAATGGATTCAAGCTTTCGGAGACAAATTTCTTGCTAAAATACCATCTATTTTTCCACAGAGCCTGATGTGAGGTACAGGGATTCTCAGAAAATTAATCAACTGATAGGGTTATGCTAGATCCTCCATCATTACAGTGCAGCAATTCATTAACCTTCATCTATAGACATTTCATCAGCCATGATTTTCAAAACACAATATCTGGGTTCATGCAGTACTCAAAGAAAAAAATCAAATCCTGTTGAAGCCTAGTCCTCTTCCTTTGATTCTTCTCTTTGAGTACTGCATAGATGGAGGTTGATGAGGTTCAGAACAGTTTCTTATAGAAAGTTGAAGGAAATCTTAATTATTTCACAGAAACTTAATTTTGGGATTTTAACTCTCCAAATCCTTAGTCTATAGTCATGCTAGGTAGGAGTTCCAAAAATTGTGGGGTAACTTATCTAAAATATCCCTTGTAATAGAATGGTCTAACTGTTCTAATAATTGTTGATAGAGGGAGAGTAGATTAGGAAAATCTCCAGTTTGGTGAGGAATCCAGAATAAACATCCTTGAGAGAAGGTTTTCTAGCCTTCTCTTAAACATAGCTAATGAATCACATCTCTGGGTAATTCACTCCACTGTCTCTTATTGATAGGCTGTTTTATTCTCCCCCCCCCAAAAAAAAAGTTCATTCAAAATCTGCCTTCCTATAATTTAAACACATAATTGTATTCCTTGCATTCTGGAATAAGAAGCAACTGGTTTTGACCTTCTTCTGTGTAACATCCTTTCAGGTATTTGAAAAGTGCTGTTAAATGTTGTTAAACCTTTCTTAAAGCTAAACATACTTCAATATTTTTCATAGATCCTCCTCCCTCACAAATTTTTGAGAGCTCAGTTACTGTATTAATCTTCACCAGCGGTGAGGAAGGTGTCTGATGCAAGTGTTAAAGATCTCTTATATGTATCATGACTCCATCTGGTGGATACCTCTTCAGTCACTCATTGAGGAGCAATTTGATCCTGGCAACTTTGGGAAATATCTTTGACTCATCTGTCTGGGATGGGTTCTCCCTTCATTTCTAAAAATGATACTGAGCACCTACCCAAATACAGGAAATGTTGCCATCAAAGGTTGTTAGCTTAGTCAGCCAATGGGTAAAATCCCCATATAAAGAATAAACACTAAGAGTACTTCTGCAACCAATGGAGAGGAACCACCGCTGTTCTCCCAAAGCACAATGCATTTTCTGGATGGCAAAGACTGCTTTGGATTATTTCCCCCCCCAATTAATTAATATTCCAAAATAGCTCCCCATGAATGGAAAACAAATATTTTTAAAGAGGCTTGTATATTCAATATGTAGCTTAAATCCTAAAATAGCCAAATTCAAATTAATTTGCTGTAAAATGAATGCTTGTGAAACGAATAAAGATGAAGAAGACAAATGGCGTGACCTTAATTCCTTGCAATACTTTCAGAATTGTTTTTGCTTGCACTAATACCAAGCTCAATATTGAGTGTAGACTCTCTTTTGGCATCGGATGCAGTGGAGAGATTGGTTTTCTGTTTAGCACATTAAGCTGATGAATGAAGCAAGAAAGAAATGGATGACAAGAGCTGTGTACCTAAGCTGAATTTACTGTTTTGTTGTCCTGACCTAAATGTCTGCGTCCAATTCATGTATTTAATTCCCAGTTCTTTCTCTTCTTCATGAAGTTAAATACAGCATATTGTATTTATAAGCAATTTAAATCAGAAATCTTTAGAGAACAATGTATTGTCCAATAAGGTTATGCCCCTTGGATGCCTTCAGTCTCAATGCAGTCTAAACAACTAGTTCATAGGTGGGTCATGTAACATATAGAAGAAGAACTGGATTTCTCCCTTCTCTCCAAAGGCTTAGAATGTATTTTCTCCCTCCTTCTACTATACACAACACAGTATTAATACTCTGGTCAATTTCACTGTACCTGAAATTAAAAGTTTATGACAGACCAATCTCTCCAATGTTCTCAACATTTAAAATATATTCCCATCAATGCTCACGATCCTCTTTTTGAAATTCAGTTTTGTTGTTGTTGTATATTGTGTATTCAAATTTTCTTGCACAAAATTCTCTAGTGTGATGTAGTGGTTAAAGTGTTTCCTGAGACCTGGGGTGGGGGGAGGGAAAGGATGGGTCTGGTTTCAGCTCCACCCTCAATGACCAAAACTGTGTAGCTTTGGGTCAATTTCTCTCACCCCAATTCACCTCAGATGGTCATTGTTATTGTAGGAATAACAAGAAGTGAAACCTCCATTTAAGTCTTGCTTTTTTCAGGCAATATATCTGACAAACAAACAAATAAATAAATAGCTGAAGTGTCTATCCAAATCTGTTGGACAACTTCCATAATCACAATTAGCCCATTTAGACCAGATAAAAAATTGGAGTGCTCTGATTTATTGGTAGGATGCAATCTATTTCCCTGTGGTAGTACTAGGTCAGTGAAGTCATTTATTCCAGATACAGAGCAATTTCTGTTTGGCCATTTCGTTGGGTGATTTATCCTCAAAGTGCTGAAACAGGTCACAGAAACAGCCATCATAATCAATACTTGGCTAGAGTAACTATCTAAAAACATTTAATTTTGTAGAGATTTAATTATCTTGGGTACCTTTCATACAGGGCTTTCTTTGGCACAGATAAAACCTGATATTGGCACAAAGCTTTTAAGCTCACCTGAAAGGGGATATGGGCGGTTACCACTTAAAACGTTAATGAGGGATGGATTTGCTGTTGTTTTTCCCCTCTACAGTTTCAAAAGTAGATACTGCTTTAGCTAGACTGTTATTTAGACCAGCTGAGGGGAAAGAAATCTGAGGACTAAAAGCAGTGTCACTTCTAAGCTAGTGTTCCTTTAATGCTGCATTCCACATCTTCCAGAGTTAATTTACATCTACATTTACATTCCACAATGGGTAGTGCAAATAACTTGTCAATTTAAGACTGAAGATGTTTAAAGCAATTCAAGGAAAACCCACTAATTTTGTCTAAAACTGTATTAATGTCTTCCCTCAGTTACTTTTTCACAAACTGTTGTTGTTTTTTTGTTTTTTGTTTATGTATTGGGCCTAACACTGCAGGCAACACACAATTGCTTTTTCCCCAGATTTGAGGAAATTGATCCAGTTTTCTATCTGGAAGAGACAACATTATTGAACAAATCTTTTTAATCTCAGGCCAGGAATTTAATGCTAGAAATACACCTTCTGGGGTCTCATCGCTTTCTCATCGCTTTGAACTTGATTTTTTTTAATTAAATGAATTCTTCATTGTTTCTGTGACATGAAAGCACCGAAGTGAAACAAAAAGGAAGAGGGGAAACATTACTCTCCATTCTGAGAACATTCTTCATATTTTCTGCATGCACAATCAGGGTGTTTGGTTGTGGACAGTAAAGATATTTGAAGAGAATCAATTGAAAACTAGTACAACAGTACATGTTTAAAAAAAATTTTTAAAAATAGAATTGGTGAATTTCAAAAATATACTGTTACAAGCTATCTTCTCTCAAATACTATTATTTGAATATTAATTATTGGGTTAAGTACCATTTCGAAATCAATTTCAAATCCTGGAATAACAACTACGGGTAAGTTCTAAGTTTATCCCCTGATTTTTTATTTATTTTTAGGAAATGACAGGATGCATAAAAATCCAAAGTTCAAATGGGAAAATGAAATAGCATCAAGACTGAAAAACCTGTAAATAAATTATTCTTAGAAAAATGTGTGGTCCAAATTTTGAAATCAAAACTGACACAGAATTCATTGTTTTTTTCTGTGAGAATGAGAAGCAAAAACTCTTTGGACTCCCCCCCCCCCAGTGCTTCTCAGAGTACAGATTGCTTCTCCAGAGGGGACTGGAGGCTAAACCATATGAAGAATGGTTGCAGGGATTAGGTTTGTCTAGGCTAGTGAAAAGAAGGACATGGGGTAATATGATAACAGTGTTCCAATATTTCAGGGGCTGCCACAAGGAAGAGGGGGTCAACCTATTTTTCAGAGCATCAGAAGGCAAGACAAGAAATAATGGATGCAAACTAGTCAAGGAGAGAAGCAACCTAGAATTAAGGAGAAACTCCCTAACAGTGAGAACAATTAACCAGTGGAATGGCTTGCCTTCAGAAGTTGTGGGTGCTTCATCACTGGAAGTTTTTAAGAAGAAATTGGAACAGCTATTTGTCCAGAATGGTACAGGGACTCCTGCTTGTGCAGGGGGTTGGACTAAAAGACCTCCATGGTTCCTTTGAACTACTTATTCTGAGTAGAAAAAGCTGTTCCATTAGCAAGAATTGCTTGCAATTTCCAGAAGCAGTTGTTCAGTTTGTGGAATGCTTAACCAGGACAATTTTTGGGTAGCTGAAATTAAAAAAAAAAAAGACTTTCCTTCAATTTCCTCTCTCAATATTTCCTGTTCTTTTTGTAGATCCCAAATCTGTCCTCTTATTTTTCTTGCTTTCAATTCATGGGTCTTGGATCCTGGTTTGTATAGAATAGTACAGTGGTTCTCAAACTTTTTTTTTCACCACAGACCCCCTTAAAATACCTTTTGGGGCCACGGACCATGGCCACAGACCCCCAAGACTTGACTCAAGATTTAAATCATAACATTTCTTCAAGCCATTGCAGATCCCCTGTGATGACATTGCACCCTCCCAAGGGTTCGTGGACTACAGGTTGAGAACCAGTGGAATAGTATAATCAGATTTGGGGTACAACTGGGCTTGGGTTGTATTCATGACTTATGACATACTAGCCAAAACAGACTGGTACTGCCCTTATTATTAACAAGGAATAGTCCATGTGATTAAAATTGGTAATTTACTGAATTCCTTCTCAATTTCATTAAAAAGCATTATGTGGAAGCCACCATTAGTTTGGGTAGCAAAGATCAGTACAGTTAGGCCCATCTTGTAATGCCCATAGTGTACGAAATATTGCAACTTGGAAATGGTAAAGTTACTTTGATTCATTAATGAATCAAATAAAAGGACAATAGATAGGCTGTATATCTGTGGAATTAAGAAAAGAGATAGGATATAATAGATTTAAATAAGGTTCATCTTATCTCATAGATTGGAGTGGTAAATGCATGCAGGAAACTGAAAATGTAAAATTAATTACAAATGAAAGAGATGTAGTGCTTATTGGAAACTATCAGTTGAAGCTGTTGTAAATATATATGAATATAGGAATTGATAGGTTCATTAAATTATATGTCACATTCCAATGAATGGTGTTAGTTGACATGTTAGCGAAAGTTGAGGAGTTAAGGGGAAATTGTGCAATAGTCTGAATGAAGATGATCCAGGCAAAAATGCATTTTGGAAGGTGTTATGGAGGATGTGAAGATATAAGAAGATACAAAAAAGTGATTGGGTCATCCAGAAACCCAAGAATAAATCAAAATTTTGATTGAGGATTGCTTAGAAAGAAATCTGTTCCTTGGAATATGACATTTAAGCATAAATCAATTTGTATGTACACGTGCCAAATCCCAAACTATTACTGTGTTGATTGTTTATAATGAAAATTTGAGAGAATGAAGAAAGAATGCAAGGATAGTGAGGATTTGGAATTTAGTATATATAATCCCAAGAATGGGAAGTTATTATGGAAGAAAAGGAAAAATGTGAAAGAAACTAGAATGAAAGAAAAATGATTGAAGAAAGTAGAGTTGTTATAAATCAGAACTAAAATTAGTTTTATCTCTCAACAGAATAAATAGAAAATGGACGTAGAGAAATAGAATGTGAAAGCTGCTTGGGATACATTGAAAAGAATCACAGTACAGAGTTCCATTGATGGGGGGGGTATGCTAATAGGAAATATGAAAAAAGATGATTAGTGGAATGATTAACTGGAAGGGGCTGGGGATGGGGAAAATAATAATAAAATGCATATAATAAAATGATGGCAAGAAAATGAGCAAGATGAAATTGATATTAAGAAACACTGAAAGAAGTATTTTAGTGATTCGTATGGTGATGCTATTCTGTTGGCTGAAAACCTGCATGATTTGCAGAAAATATTAGAGAGATTTATCTATCTTGCTTTATTGTATAATGCAATAAAGAGGAGACCTCTGAAGCCAAGATACTTAAGTTCAACAGGTAAAACTGACTAACAAATGAAAAAACCAAGTCAGTAGCTGAATCACTGTACATTTGGCAGAATGTTTACTGAAGATGGGAATTGAGACATTTCATGACCTGCAATTACTGATAAAAGATAGTGGGCAGTATGTTGTCTGTTCTGAGAAATGAACGTGTGCCAAAAGATGTGAAAATGGCTGTGAGAGAGTACATTTCTGTTCACATTATTAGTTGAAAGTGAGAGCTTTGTGTATCAGGAGAATAAGTAAACTGAATGCAGTGGGAATGGGAAAACAAGAAGAAATGGCTCAAGAATGAATGGGAACTGAATTGAGCGACTGCCAGGAAAGAAGTATGTTTTTGGTAGCTTGGTCCTATAAGTAGAAGGAGTGGAGTTTGAATTTTAAAATAAATAGATGAAGAATTAATGGGCTGGAGTTAAGGGGAAGACCACGAAGGCAGGGCCTGGA
Source organism: Thermophis baileyi (assembly GCA_003457575.1). Classification (NCBI taxonomy): domain Eukaryota; kingdom Metazoa; phylum Chordata; class Lepidosauria; order Squamata; family Dipsadidae; genus Thermophis; species Thermophis baileyi. Next base: position 11,248,721 of record QLTV01000974.1, read on the forward strand.
TAGAACTAAGAAGGCCCTCAAGAAGAAAGAGGTGATTAGTTAACCAGAACAGAAGACCGTAGATGAATCTGTATGTAAACATGGTAGATAGGTGACAATGTTTTACAAAGAAAGAAAGATGTGAAGAGATCTACTGAATGATATAACTGTAAACTTTAATTATATTACCTATTCTTTTCCTTATCTTGTGCCTTAAATTTCTTTGCCTTACAGTTTCTTACTCCTTTTCGTGCATATAATGAGTGGATTCCTTGTAGTAGCACAGCCACCATCACATAATAGGTATTTACTGCTAGGCCATAAGAATAGACTTTTTAAACTAGCCAGGATGAACTGGAAATACCTTTCACTCTAAACAATATCTTTGACATGTTTTCTTCCCAAGTTATTGTTGGCTTTGCTGAGAAACGTTTCCGAAAGGTATGAGCATTGAAACACACCCATTATGTGGGAGTTAATTATAGCAGACCCAGGAAAATCGTAGAAAAGGGTTTGGTTGATTTGCAGTGAGGGATGTAATACTGCAACATCTAGGGATATTTCATATTGATGCTTAGAGGACAACATGCTATTATTCAGAGTGTATTTCAAGAGGAAATATGGGCTATTAGTGGACAGTGAAGTGGAAGAAATCATGTACGGATGAAAGAGGAAGAGATGAGAGGAGCATGAGAAATTGGAATGGTAAAAGGGATACATTTAGGATTTTTTTTAAAAAAAAGCATTCTACATTGTCCATTTGAAGACTGATGTGCCTCAGTTCCCCTTAGCATGACCAAGGAAGAGGAAATATATCCCTCAAAAACAAGATATCAAATGGCATCAAACTTGGGAATGCTAATTTATCTCTGTATACAGTTATGAGGACATTCAAAATAATGAGTATAATTTCAGTTCAGATAAAATGCATCTTATCAAGCATTATCTTTAGTGCTTGCATTAGCAGCCCATCTAAAGGGAGATGGTCATTTGCAAGGTAGAGTACATGACCAGCCTAGTTCCTCTAGAGACCGGCAAAGATATCTGTTTTAGTTTTGCTCATTTCCTGGGCTGTAGGTTTATTTCAGTCCATTTCTGCATACATTTTCACATCTGGCAAAAATGCACACCCATAAGTAATCAAATATATCTGTGGGTTTGGGGAGAAGCATGGAACTGGCCTATTTTCACTGAATAGGCAGTAAACAAGGAGTTATGATAGGCCTTTAATGAATGGAACAGCACATATCATTATCATAATCATCATCAGCAAATATTAATATGAATTTCAGATAGTAATAATGAACATTTAACAGGACAAAATACATAAAGTAGCCATGGGACTTGGCAATATCACTATTGCGTTGAGTTTCTTCTACTTTCATTCCCAATAACCTCTCCAGAAATTCTTCTCTGGAGCAGATTTTGGAGATATATGAGGGGTGCAAGCTTGGGTAGAGCAAAGGCCAATCGACTGTATGAATAAAAATTTGCATCTACAACAAGAACAACAAAATAAAGAACTAATAAATACAAATGCTAGTGAGAGGGAGGAGAGAAAATAAGAAAAGGGGGCTAAGGAGATTAATATTATGATTACATGTTTTCAATTCATACCAGGTCATATTCAAATTAGTATAAATTTTAAGCAGAATTGCATTTCTGTGTGCTTGGGCACATTTCAAGCATAGAAATGCAAATTGTTTTATTAAATGCTGCACCTTTACCTAGTGCAGGTTCTCAACCTTTTCTTCACCACGGACCAGTGGTGGTATTCAACCGGTTCTATCCAGATCGGGCGAACTGGTAGCACTGACTGCGGGTGGCCACGCCCACCCAATGCAACATAAGCACGTCACGTTTTTGAGTCTGCGCAGAAAGCATTGCGTGCTCACATTTGCGAACCGGTAGGGAAGGTAAGTGAATACCACCCCTGCCATGGACCCCCTTTAAATACCTTTTGGGGCTATGGACCCCCAAGACTTAACTCGAGATTTAAATCATACATTTATTCAAGCCTTTGAGGAACCCCTGTGATGACATCATGGCCTCCCAGGGGTCCACGGACCACATTCTCAACCACTGACCTAGTCTCTTTTACCCTATTGATCTTTAGTCAATCAATCTGATGACAGAGGACCTGATGAGCAAATAAGATAAAAGGAGTTCAGAAGGCAAAAGGGAACTTATCTAGATCGCAGGTGTCAAACTCACTGCATCATGTTGCTGTCACGTGATGTTTCGTGACATTTTTCCCCTTCGCGGAGCTGGGGTAGGCGTGGTCTGCATGTGATGCCTCTGGCCCAGTTTGACACCCCTGATCTAGACTTATGAAAATTACTCTCTTCTGAGATTTTTAGTAAAGTGAGTTTAGTCTAAGCATTATCAGTGTTTTGCTGAGAAAATTCAGTTGTGAAATCGTCCTCCTCTCCAAATTCACAGGAGAAATGCGGCTTCAGTGGTTATGTATAGTAAGCCAAAAAGTGGGACAAATATTTAATACTGGAATAAAACCAGCCTCTTCAAATATCCCAAAGATGCTTTTTTCAGGAGGCAACTGGACTTTTTTGTTTTACTTTGAAGACATTTCGCTTTCATCCAAGAAGCTTCTCCAGCTCTGATTGGATGGTGGGCAATGGAAGGATTTATATTCCTTGTAGACAGCTGGTCATTTGCATTCTTTTTAGAGAGTCGTTGAGGACACTAGGAGGTTTATCTGTGTCCTCAGGGTCACCTGAGTATTGCAAATGTGTGTGGAGCCTTCTTGGCTGCAGGATATTTTCTGCCCTGTATCCCTTCACTGTTGAAGACAGGTGCAGGCTGTTGGGGATGAGAATCCTCCTCGTGGCCTCAATGGCTCTCTAAAAGAATGCAAATGACCAGCTGTCTGCAAGGAATATAAATCCTTCCATTCCCCACCATCCAGTCAGAGCTGAAGAAGCTTTTTGGATGAGAAGCAAAACGTCTTCAAAGAAAAACAAAGGAAGTCCAGTTGCATCCTTTGGGACATCCGTGACCTGGATGACTGAGCATCTCCATAGACATTTAGCCTCTTCAAATACCCATTGATCTGAACATTATGCCAAAAATCTTATTCTTTTTTGAACATTCAACTTCATATTTGTTCACTTTTCTTATTTCAAATATTGACATTTTCAGATTTATAAACCAAAGACTGAAAACTACCTTTACTCCAAGTAGCAGCTCCCTGCCCCAAGTCCTCTTCTTTGCATTCTTGTTCCTGTCAACATATAGAACAACAAGGTTCCAGATTTTTTTTCTAAGTTCTTTGTCCATTAAACCCAAAATAAAAGTATCTGGCTTAATTTTTATATTCATTTCAAGAATCTTCTCTATTAAAATATGAATCTTACCCTGGTATTTCTTTGCTTTATCACAAATCCATCAAAGACAGTACAAAGTTCCTTCTTTGCATTTACATTTCCAACATACATTTGAAATACCTCTGTATATCTTATGACAATTTATCAGGTGTTAAATATCAAAAGTACAGCATTTTATCAAAATTTTCTTTTATCAAAATGTAAATTTTAGACTATATATATTTGATAATAGATCCACCAGTCCAGCTTTGCCATCATTTTTTTCTGAAAAAGGGCTTCCTGATCAGTGGTGGGTTGCTACCGGTTCGCACCAGTTCGGGCGAACCGGTAGCGGCGGCGGCGGGAGGAGGCTCCGTCCACCCACCCAGACGGCATCACAGATGATCTGCGCATGCGCAGAAGTTTCTGCGCATGCACAGAAATGCCACACATGTGCAAAGCGCACACGCACACGTGCGCGTTCACAGTTTCAAACCGGTAGCGAAGGTAAGTGAAACCCAGTAGTGGGTTTCACTTACCTTCGCTACCGGTTCGGAACTGTGAACGTGCACGCGGGGCGCTTCTGCGCATGCGCAGAACCTTCTGCACATGTGCAGATCGTCTGTGATGACATCCGGGTGGGTGGGCGGAGCCTCCTGCCGCCACTGCTATCAGTTTGCCCAAACCGGGGCGAACCGGTAGCAACCCACCACTGGTGAAACCCACTACTGTTCCTGATGTGACATCCAAAGAGGTATCTTTATAGAGAACCTTTCTTTGTATTTGTTCCAAGCCCTTAGGATGGCATAACAAACAGTTATGATTTTAAAATCTGAAATAAGCAAACTTTTTAGATATCTACATAGCTGACAGTTGGTGGAATCTGTTTCAGTAAAGCAGAAGTTTCAAAAGTTTTAAAAGAATGCAAAACAATAACCAGCATTTAGAACACCCATATTGCCTTTGAAGAAAATAATGTTGCAATGTCATGTGACATTACTAAGCTTCTTTCTTTCTTTTAGTATTCAATTGCCTTTATTTATGGTGTTGTATCGTGATGGCATTAATGGCAAATAATATTATTAGCTAACTATTAAATGCAACAACCAACTAATTATGCTTCATTGCGTTACTTTTGTTTCTCCTCTATAGTCCCATCTTTGTACAGTATTGACTTTTACATACTTACTGGCTCTTCAGAGCCTCTCAAAAACCATCAGAACAGATTGTACTGGTAAGTGCAGAAAATTAGGACTGAAGCATTTACAGGCTTTTTACAAGCTTGAAAATTAACAGGCAGGAGAGAAGGTTTATCAAAATGATTAGGCCATCAATGCATCTGTAGAGTCTATATACACGGTTACCATTGTTCAATAAGTTTTTTCTCAGATTATTATATCTTAACTTGATGCCTTTAAGAAGTGGTGGATTATTGCTGGGTTAATTCTATGCAATATAGGAATGCTGAGAGTTGGCACCCCACATTTCTAGTGGGCACCTGGTTAAAAAGTTATTATTGTCATTGGCAATAATGAATAGAAATATAGGCCAATCTACACATGCAGCAGGAAGCAGAATTCTGGGAAAGATGGGAGAATGTTGAAGTAATAAAATGCCACGCACAGTGCCAGATTCTGAGTGGAAAAGTACTAGCACTAGCACTAGCACTTAGACTTATATACCGCTTCATAGTGCTTTACAGAACTCTCTAAGCGGTTTACAGAGTCAGCATGTTGCCCCCAACAATCTGGGTCCTCATTTTACTGACCTTGGAAGGATGAACTTCCATTTCTCCAGTCTGATATGACACACGAATTCAGTTTATGGTTTATTAGTGCAAGTTCACTTTTCATACAATTACTGACTATTTGTTTGGGTACACAAGAATCCAAATGTTAACATTGTTTGAGAATAGGAATTTTTCTGTAATTCGGTACATGACTGTTATCAACTTTTTGTTAAGAAGATTAAAATTCAATTTGACCAGTAAATAAGTCAAGAAGACTTGATCGTGTGTCTTACATTTGCTTTATAAAGAGATGTGTTAAACGAGGTGGAGAGAAAGTATGAAATGAAAGCCTTAGATTAAATCTAACTAACTATACATGCTGGGGTCAGATCCAATTAAATTTTTGTGTATTTCTTGGCCGGAGATGCATTGAAAGAGATCAGGAAATGAATGTGTTCATCACAAGGGGGAATACATTTTATAATTTTAATCTTATGATTAAAACAGCGTGGACATTAACAACGACAATAAAGCCACAAATAGGATGAAACTGGTCACAGGGTGAATGCCTCACGGTGGTTAATGTAACTGAAATACTGCGCAGGATATATAGTATTTCTTATTTTTCCCCCCATGGAAGTCATATAAAACCCTGTACAAAGGGACATGACACAATCTAACCCCTTCATCTCTCTCTGCTCTAAGAGGGTAGGAGAAGATGCACTTTATACGTACCATTATGATAGACAACTTGTGATAAAAATCTGATTTTTGAATGAGGTATCTAGGTAAAGAAGCCCAGTTTTATAATCCTTGAAAAAAAAATCATCTTTGGTTGACTGAATATAGGCAGCCTCACGCTAATGCAGTGTGTTAAAAATCTGTTTACCATAAGTTCATGAATTCTGTTAACTGGGTTCTATTAAAATGCAAAAAAAATAAAATTAAAAAAATTTAGCCTTCCATTGGAATGCACAGCATGTTTGCAATTGACAATATTATGACCCTTTTCCCTTCTTCCTTTGGGAATAGTCATATACTCAATTGATGAATTTGTTAATTTGTTCTGCCCAGCTGTCTTGCTGGTTTATTAGCATCCTGTTATTTTATGCACTGTGCTTAAGTAGAAGTATATTAAAACTCAATACCCAAGGGTCATTTTTCCTGTTGATGTTTTCCAATCACAAGGCCATCTTTAGAACTATGTGGACTTTTTTTTCTCTAATGAAGAACCAATGAGAAACATGCTAGTAATTTAGTCATGCAAGGATAGAAGTTCTAAATATGGGCAGAGGGATGCCACTATTAGCAGGCTAGATTAGAGGATTATAAACACAGAGGTTTATTACTTACATAAGAGAAAGGAATACATTATAGTTTTAGTTTTATGATGTTTCGGGTATGACCCTAAAAATATAAAGAATGGATCTGGAAAATATTCATTTGCAAAATGTTTATTGAGGAAACATGAACTTTGGGCACCTGTATTAAAAGCTTTGCATATGGATTTCTTTCTTATCAAATCTATTTTCTTACAGATTCTGAACCTTTAGTCAGAAAACTGGTGGCCGTTATTTCTAATACCTGAAGAATCATAGGTTCCTCGACTCTATTGAGATAAATGTATCACTTGTGAAGCAGGGCTGGGTTCTAACTTACCTCGCTGCCGGTTCGCTTCCTCCCGCGCCACGTGGGCACGCCTCGTGGGAGCGCACATGCACAGTGCCGAAAAATCCAAAAAAATTCCAAAAAAAAGCTGAAAACAAGATGGCGACGCATGCGCAGTGCCAGAAACTCAGCTTCTGTGCATGTGCAGAAGAAGGAAAAAAAAACAATTCCAAAAAAGATGGCGGCGTCCACGGACTGGCACCAACCGAACCAGCTCTGTGACATTACCAGCGGGTTGCTACCAGTTCAGGCGAACCGGTCCGAACCAGGAGGAACCCACCTCTGTTGTGAAGCTAAAAGATGATAACATTATTTAAAATACTGTATAGTCTACATTTTTCTCCTTTTAAAAAATGTTATAGTTAGGGAAATAAAGGGAATTAACAATCTCACTAGATCTTCATCAAAGAAAGTTGACATTTAAAATAAATTGGCACAAAGCAAGCCATAAAACTAGAATTTCTTATGCTAAAATCATTAAGCAAAAAGCAAAATAAAATTAAAAAAAGATGTATCATTAAGGAAAAACTGTTGTTGGCACATCTACCACATTGCCTGAAATTGATGTATCTCATTGCTTGAAACTGATATATCTTTTTACTGGTACAAAGTAGGACATTGCATTTCCCCACCACCAGAGTAAAAGCGGTGCATTCAAAGGGATTCATTTGGTGAAGCACTTATGATGACTTATTACAGAACTATCTTTGACTCTTCACAGAATTATTCAAATGATTGCTTTTTGAGTTGCCTTGTACCGTGGGTCCATCATCCAGGTTAGCTGATATAAGACAGAAACTTTAGTATGTCTGTGTATGGCTAGAGTATTAAATTTCTACATTATTTTGTAGAAATACTGTAATACAGGGGTTCCCAACCCTGGGCCATGGCCCACTACCAGGCCGTGGCCCACTCAGAACTGGGCCATGGAAGCATGTGCCACTTGCACAAATGGAGATGTGCTCGCATGGAACCACCCCCTCTCCCCCCCACCAGTCTGCAAAGCTGGATCGGTTGTAGACGGGGGGGGGGGTTTCCAGATTTTCCTACTGCCGGTTCACTCATGGACACGCCGCATGGGTGGGTCACAGGTGCACGTGCACGCGCTTCACGCACGCGCAGTACAAAAAAAAGCTTCTGCGCATGCGCAGAAGCAAAAAGCAAGATGGCGCCGCCTATGGCACTGCCGAGAGAACCGGCTCAGGGGCATGGCAGGCCTGGGTTACTGCTGGTTCTAGCGACCCAGGCCGCCACATTACTAACGGTTCTATAGAGCTGGTCCGAACCGGTAGGAACCCACCTCTGGTTGTAGACTGCTCCTGTAATACATTTCCTAACTGTTAGACTTGATTAGAAATACAGATTTAAGGAGGGTAAATAACTGTTTTATACAAGCACAGGAGAGGTATTCATCCAGGGGAAAATGCAAGCCAAAGGGGTAACACCCCCTCCCTCAACTTCACCACCATTGGTTTAATCTGGTTCAGCTCTCATCTAGTGCTTGTAAGATTATATCTTACTATTATTTAATTTCACTCAAAGAAGAAGAGCGAAACAACATTGAAATACACTGTTCAAAAATGATTTGAAAAGGAAGGTTCCCATTGCGACTAAGTAAACAAAGATCTTCAATAGCGGTAGTTATTTTGTCGCTTGTTTTACTTATAATTTTCCCCCCTCCATTTACATGATGTTATGCTTATAGCTGTAAAATTGGGTATACTTTTCCCTTGAATTGATTATTAATTCTCATCTCCTTTATAAATATTCCAAACTGTGCTCACATGGATACATAGTCTTAAGACAGGCTCTTGTCACATAATTCCATTTATTCCTCCATGCGTGAAGTCTCTGAGCCTGGTAAAAAGAGCTAGTGACACCCAGTGAATACAGGATGCAGATGAAGGTGAATAAGAACAAAACACATGTGCATGCATTTTGTACCTGCATATATCTAGCCCTCTTGCAAAAGATTGTTTAAAAATGATTCTTTGTCATTTGAGATATTTTGCTTCAATTGTTTAATAGCAGAAGCTGAGTTGAGTATTAAGGTTTGGGGAAACTGTTATCCTTTCTTGGCCAGATCTGATGACCCCTACTAAATTCATATTGGAATTTAATAGTATGTCTCTTTATTGTCATCACTCGTTTGATATCCTTGGAATAATGTTTCATAGCTTTCATTTCTTTCAGGCAAAACATTGGCCTCAGTGCCTTGGCTGAGTGTGGCAAAGGAAAGAATGACCACACGAAGATCATGACATCATCATGCAAATATTGCATCTTATGTACTTGCATGAGACATCATGACATTATTGCAAAATTGTGTTTTTTGTGCAGTGATATTATGGTGCACCTATTCCGACATTATTGTGGCTTGTTACAAACTTTGTTGCATAAAGTTCCCTATAGGACCTAGTGAAGCAGCAAAAATACATTCCAATCAACCCTTTAGTAATATCCCTAAAGAGAGGCATGCAGCAAAAAGTTGCGGGTGCTCCAACACTGGAGGTTTTTATGAAGAGATTGGACAACCATTTGTCTGAAATATCATAGGGTTTCCTGCTTGAACAGAAGGTTGGATTAGAAGACCTCCAAGGTCCCTTTCAACTCTGTTATTCTGTTATTCTATTAAGGATACTTCAGCAAATCCACCTTTCTTGCTTCCTTCTGATAAAATGGATAAAAAGTAATTCACAGCTGTGTTCCCAAGCTATTAATGTTTCCACCTTTTAATGGGTATCACAGTCTGAAAAGAAGGGGGAGAAAAGATTTGTAGATATAAGGTGATGTTCTCCTGCCATTATTCCTCTCTGATGAAACATTAACAACTTGTCCTGGGCTATTAAAAAAGCTCTCAGACTAACAAAAAGCCTTCGTTCAGCATCACAACAATATGTATTTTAAAGCCAAATATAACCATATCCCTTGGTGAGTTTCCTAAAGCTGGAGGCATATACAATGGGTGGTGAGATATTCCCACATATCATGGCTATAGCTCTACCATTTATTAAAAGGATTAAAGTGAAAACTATCAGAGATATATCTGTGCAATTGGAAAAAATGTTTCAGGGGTTTTGTATAAGCGCTACTAAGAAAATTGCTAGCAATGCACAGTCACCAATTCCTTAAAAAAAATCTTTATTAAATTTCAAAAACAAACATTAAAATATAAATTAACATAAAGGAAAGATGGGGAAATAAATAACAGGGTAAGTTAAAAAGTGACAAAAATGCATCAAACAAACATAGCAAAAGTGACCTGTGACATTTTTAGTACAGAGTTAATAATACAATACAATAACTTCTCTCTAAGTTTAAACTGATTTCTGAATATTAACTCCTGGCAAACATGTTCAACTGTTCCAGAATGCAGATACTGATTACTGTATTTCAAACCAAATAAGGAACTACAGAAACAATCTCATAAAATATTTTCAATTGAATGATCTCTTTTCACTTGGAAAAAAAAAGTTTTTTTTGTTCACACTTTTATTTATGAAAAATAAAACTATTGTTTAATGCGTCAGATTGCATAGATGCCTATACGTTTAGTTGTTGATTTATCATTTATCTTAAACTTTGTATTAGATTGGGCAAGTATAGAGTCATCTGTAGGTTTCACTCTGACATGGAATTCCCATGAAGAATATTTTTGATTGACGTATCCCTAAATGACTTTTCACAATAATTCATGTATTGTAAGAATGAAACAAGAGTTCTTTAAAAAGAAAGAAAACAAGCGATGTGAACCTTTAGATGTCTTCATAGATTAAGACATGTTTTTTCTAGATTTCCTGTAATCTGACATGCTCAAATGTACACTGTGAGAAGTTACTAATAATACAGCCCAAGTTGGAAAGGATCACAGAGTTTTGTTTTGTTTTGTTTTAATTCATTCACAACTGTATGTTTTTAAAACTTTAGACCTTTGAGAAAGCAGGTAGGAAACTGATTACATTGGAGATGATGAGAAATAATTTCCAAAAATGTATAAATTAGGGAATGTTTTCCTCTGAATATTGAAAATACTATTAAATGAATGAGGAAGATGAGATGAAACATTTTTAAAAAATAGGAAATATGAAGAAGTGAATGAAATTATACTAGATAGAGGTTTTGTTTTGTTTTGTTTTGTTTTGTTTTGTGCCTTCGAGTCATTTTGACTCCTGGTCAAACAAGTCCATGTACTGTCAATATGTAACAAACCCAACGTCCTTGGCAATATTTTTGAAAGTGCTATTCCCTTCTTCCTAGGTTGAGAGGGAGGAACTCGCCCAAAGTTACCTAGTTAGGTTGTTGTTGTTGTTGTTTTAGTCTAAGGCGAGACTAAAACCTGAAATATCCTAATTTCTAGCCCAGTGTCTTTAATCATTATACCATACTGACCCTCATAAATCATACTAGATATTTATTTGCCCATGCTATATTGTGGAGGTCCTTGCATTGAAAAACATACCCTAACTCAAATCAGCCCAAGGTTTCCTAACCAAATTGTGCTGCACACTGTACAATACTGCCTCTTCATCTGCCCTAATACCTACAGTGTTGCGTTTTAGGATTGGCTTGCAAAATAGTTGAACTCATATTTTAGGACACCAAGTGATGAGTGTCAGCCTCATCACATATTGCTCACCCTTTGTAAGATGCCACAGCTCGGTTTTAAAACCATTCACAATTGGCTCGTTTCCAGCGGTTACATTTTCATTTCCTCTGTATCTTTCTCATTCTCATCACGAAATTTTCAGTGATAACTCTTTAATCCTTTTCTGAATCCTTCTATCTCAGTAATGGTAGCATTCTATTGTTCAATTATAAGCTTTAAAAAGCATTTGTGTATGCTATCTGCTCTCACTAGCTGTAGCTCTGTAGATTTCATAATTAGATATCCCTATATATGAGAACAAAAACAAGCTTTGTATTTCATTTTCTCTGTACATTCCACGTTCACATTATCTATGTCATTGAATTTGGCTCCTGAACGAGTAAGTTCTAGCAGTTGAATTGTTCCTATTTGTACTTGAAAGTTTCAGCCATTGCCACTGTTCTTCCTGTTCAAAATTTCCACCATTCTTTGACTGTATTTGAACTGAACTCAGGGGAGATCTGCTGGCAGTCCACCTCTAGCTTGAGCATAAATGACAGGTGAAAAGGTGGGAAACAAGTGCCTATAGAAACAAGTATGGACAAGGACTTCTAGTGCATTTGGGTCTTATAATTATGCTGTTCATTATTGTTCTGTTGTTCTTTTTCCTAAAGATTTCTTAACCAACCCTTTTTACATTTTGGTGACTATGAAAGCATGCTGTACTGGGTAGTGTGTTGGTCAACACTCAGGAGAACTGGCTTAAAATAACTACGTACTTAGCAGTAAAATGTGTTTCCTTGATTTTGAACTAATCAGATTTCAGCTCCTCTTCTCTCTTAGAATTTTTAATAACATGTATAACTTCAATTTTTTTTAAGAAATATTACACAAGATCTAGGAGGAGATATGATCAGATTCTCTGAACTTATTTTGTAACTTTCATAATTCCTCAGTATGAGATTCCCAAAATGATAGAATCCAAACAAAGCCTAAACATGTGTTACCAATATAGCCATAGTTCCTTGACTACACCATCCATCTTCCTCAATCAGTTTTCCCTGATATATAGCAAGGGTTTTTTTAATGCCAAGAAGCTTTGGAAGGATTTTATTGGAAGGAGCCTGTGAACCTACTAAATATAAGTAATTTATTGATTCCATTAGATATTATCCCACAGTTTTGAGTGGGACCTACTATCAACATATACAGTTTCTAGAATTCTTGGATATATGAATTTATATGTGAGTTAATTAAACCAGTCTAACAAATACCAGTAGCACAAATCAATAGACAAGCTACGTCCCATTCATTGGTTGATAAAATTGTCTCATTTTGGACAGAATACATGATATAATATTAATATGTTTTGTTTCCCCGATATGAATTTTCTATTTTGATAAAACCCTTTATTAAAAGTTCATTCCTCTGGCAGTTTTGTCAGGCACAGATGAACCAAAAATGGCTCACTGAGGATTCTGGTATTTATTTTTACAATTACAGATTGCATTCAGAACAGAGTGGCACTTTTCAGTTTACTGTTGTGTATTTAGATATTTAAGGAAAAACAGCTATAAAGGGAAAATAGGTACAATTGGTAAAGAAAAACTGCAAATCATATCTGAATGTTATCTGTAGTGGGTTCTAAAACCCTTCGCTACTGGTTCGCTCACACGCGACGCTTCTGCGCATGCGCAGAAGCGTCCCGGGCAGGTAGGCGGAGACTCCCGCTGCTACCGGCTCTAAGAACCGGGCCGAACTGGGAGCAACCCACCGCTGAATGTTATTTCTTTCAGTTATCTTCAAAGGCAACCATGAGAATATTTGCATACAAGATAATTTGATGTTCTTTTTCTGGGAAGCATAAACAACTTTGGCCAAAAGTAATGATGTAGCCCCTGGCTTGCTTGTGATGTAAAATCAGATTGTCTGTGACATAAAACTGAGATGGGAAAAGTTGGTGGAACCAATAGAAATATTTATCTCCAAAATAATCCATATCCTATCCAGATTGTGGTATGCCTCCCAGAGTCAGTTTTTGTGAGGGGTGGCTATACAAATTAGATAAATAAATACCCCACCCTGAACAAGTTATTAAGTTTAATGTATATAGCAAGAAAAAAAGCCACAAGCTACCATGAATTCTGCTGAATTTTAGTAAGATAGTAAAATAATTCAGGGAGTGGGAAAGGGAGCAGCTAGCATATGGTTTTCCCAGTTGCAATGTATGGCTGTGAAAGTTGGACCATAAGAAAGGCTGAGCACCAAAGAATTGAGGCCTTGGAACTATGGTGCTGGAAAAGACTCCTGAGAGTCCCTTGGACTGCAAGGCGATCAAACCGGTCAGTCCTAGAGGAGATCAATCCTAACTGCTCTTTAGAAGGCCAGGTCCTGAAGATGAAACTCAAATACTTTGGCCACCAAATGAGAAGGAAGGACTCACTGGAGAAGACCCTAATGCTGGGAAAGATTGAGGGCAAAAGAAGAAGGGGACGACAGAGAATGAGGTGGCTGGATGGAGTCACTGAAGCAGTAGGCATGAGCTTAAATGGACTCCAGAGGATGGTAGAGAACAGGAAGGCCTGGAGGAACATTGTCCATGGGGTCGTGATGAGTCGGACACGACTTCACAACTAACAACAACAAAACATATGGTATCTCTGAACCCAGGTTTTGACCTTCTCTTTGTGCCCTCTTGAGTTCATCTGAATAGGGCCATACTATGTACCAAAAATAAAATTACATCTTCTTTAGGATGCTTGCTCCTGCACTTCTAATTGTAAAATAAGGTAAAAAAAATGCTTATGTTCTTTTACAAGTCCCAATGGAGTATATAATTGACTTTTGCAGGTAAAGAAAGTTGTGCAGCAGGAAGGTTTTGGGAGGAAGAAGAGAGGATACAGAAACATCAATGAAATTGTCATCAACATGGACGATCCTTTATTTACAAAACAGTGGTACTTGGTAAGCAGACTAACCCTTTCCTTCTTCACAGCAGGAGAATGTATTGGCTAATATGAGCCCCTCAGACAGAACTTGGAATAAAACAATGGAATGATTCTGAAATATAATTTAGTTATTTTTGGCAAATTGTAAGCTCTTTTAAATCCCCCTGTATTGCCTTGGAAAATTTTAAATCAAGAAAGTTGGTATGGATAAGTTAGATGGATTTCTTCATCAAATTTCAATTGGCACACTGCAGTTGGGATTGAGAGTTCCCTTCCCCTCCCCTTCCTTCCCTGTCCAACATGGAGCTACTAGATCAGTGGTCACCAACTGGTGGTCCATGGACCACTGGTGGACCACAAGAAAATTTTGGTGGTCCACAGAAAAATTATTTGCATTTTTTATATTGCACTAAATCAGGGGTCCTCAAACTATGGCCCCTGGGCCGGATATGTGCAATGAACGCTTGTGTTGCTGCAGAGAGTCTCCTCCTTTGGGGTCTTTTTGTGCGGGTCAGAGGGGGGCAGAAATTCTGGCTTGGGGTCTCCTTCAGACTCCTGGTATGGGGCTTTGGGCGAAGGCTGGAGGGAAGCGCCGCTGGTGGCGAAGAGCTGGAGGGCCTCGTTCCAGTGGGACTGCATCATGGCCTGGAACTGGCTGACCATCTCAGCCTGCTGAGCCTCCAGGTGCCGGTACCTGGCCTTGCACTCCCGCAGGTCTTCCCTCTGCTTGGAACGCTTATGCTGGTAGTCCTCAGTGAGGTTCTTCTGCTGAGCCTCCTTCTCGGTCAGATCCAATTTGAACTGAGCCAGCTGTTTTGCCAACTCTTTCTCGTGGTGGCTGCTTAGCTCCAGCAACTGCTTCCTGTTGGGGCCCTAAGGAGCCCAGGCGGGCAGGTGAGGAGTGGCTGGGAGGGGAGGGGCGAGTAGAGGCCAGTGAGGCACCCCTCGACGTGAGTGACATTAACCCAGTCATATGACCACCTAGCCACGCCCACCCAGCCAGTCATTAGGCAGATCATATTAGTGGTCTGCAGGATTTAAAATTATGAATTTAGTGGTCCCTGAGGTCCAAAAGGTTGGGGATCCCTGTACTAGATTAATACTGCAGATGGGTTCCTGAAAAAAAGAGATAAAGGGAGAGGACCAGGGTGAAGAAATTGTATGCAACGTAGGAAATATACCTTTGAACTGACAGGATGAACACTATTCATAATGCAGTAATAGTCTGCTTAGGAGAATTACCATCTTTGGGCCAATGTGGGCCAATTAGCTCACTCGTCCAATATAACATTTGGCTGATACAGAGCTGCATAAAATTTTCAAGTGATCTGGCCATTTGAAAACCATGGCAGCCAGTCTGCCTGTTGGCTAACTTGTACTGCACTGGATAAAAGATAGATTGATCTCCATATAAAATTTATCAATTCAATCTAAATACTGGCTAACGTAGGGGTGTGCTAGCCTGTAAGTAGATCTCCCTGCTCAAAAACCCTATTGGTCAGGGACAAACAATGGTGTGATTTGAGGGCAGATGACAGACGCAGGTAGCTCTTTGCTTTTGCGGATGTTGTGACCCAGCGTAGCAAACCCCCAGACACCACACACACACACACTTGTCCAAATTAAAGTAGGTTTTATCACTAATCAAGGCTTAGTGATCATTTAAGTTCAGAGTTTCTCCCAAAGTGTTTGTTAACATTCACAAAACACTTTGGCCGGGAGGTCAAAGACAAAACAAAACAAACAGATTATGAAGACCTTAATTGCGTCAAATTGCTGGAATTGGCCGACCTCTGCCTGCAGGGTTACCTGTGAGGAGACCTCCTTCTACACAGCCACTCTTGCTGGCTAGCTGCCCTGCGTGCCCTAGCATCAATCAGAGGCCCCTCCTCTTCACTGGAGTCACTGAACTCCTGCTGAGGAGGTGCAGAAGGCCCTGATTGCGCATCGTCCTCTGGCCCTGCGTCCTCTTCGGTCTCGGACTCCGGTGCCGGAGCTACAGACGGCTCTTGCCACCCTATGGTCTGTTCTTGTTCTTCCGGATCCATGAGCAGCTGCACAGGACGGGGGCAAGCCACAACAGCGGACTCAGATTACTTTTCCATAGCCTTCTTCTCCCTGCCGCATTTTTAACTGACCCAATTGCAGCTACATTGACTGTAACTCTCTTACACCAGTCCTGGTGATAACTGACTCCACTGAGTGAATATGCCACTTTTTAAACTAGCTTTTTAAGAGGGTTAAGTTTCTCGCTTGCACATAAATGATTTCTGTACCTAAATATCACTAGATATCCATATGAGAGCAAGGGTTACGTTGCTGGGATAATTAATATATAGATTATCCCTAAATCACAAATTTTCTTGAAAGCACAATTTTTGTCCTTATAATAAATCAGTGTGTCCTGTTCCATGGAGAATTTTGATGTCCACTGTAAATAAGGGCTCGGGCTATGAAGCAAGACCCATAGCAGCAATAGGACAAGACTAGATATAATAATTCAGGACCATGGCCAGTTCCACATATCTGCTTGAAGCTAGCAACTATGTAATTACAGATTGAATTGATTCCATTTGTTTGTGTTTATTTATCAAATACATATGGCTGCCCATTTACCAGAAGGAACTCTAGATGGTGAACAAGAATAAAGACATGATTTTACACCTAGGCCAGGAAAGTCTTTTGAAAGCTTTGTCTTTCGAAGGCTATAGATAACTTTTTCTTTTAGTGCCCATCTGGAGTCTGGTTTTTATAACAGCTTCTTCTTAGTAGATGTACGAGGAGGTAAACAATAAGAACAGTGAGGAAAATATTAAGGAATGTTCCTCAACCTTTCCTGCTAATTCGAAGAGGCTAAATAGTAGTCTTCCAAGTCACAATGCAGCAGCAACATTCCTGTGTGTCACAATGGATCTAAGATAGAAAGCCAATTCAGAAGAGCAAGATCAGGTCTTCGTGTATCTTAGAGCATCTGTGGCTGGTGGGCTTTTGGTCCCGGGTCATGGCATTTAAAACCGTTCTTCTCTATTTTTACTTTGCCCTTGATTTTACTACTCTCTAGAGTTTTGCATATCAGGTCTGGCTTTCATGATTATTTTAATGCAGACTGCTATGCTGATTCTTTTTTTATGTATTAATTTGATATTTAATGAATGAGTTGGTTGGAAAGTATCCTGTGGAGTTATAACAAATACTTATTTAATTTGAAATTTAATTTGTTTTGAGTGAGAGATCAACTGAATTGCCACGTTTTAAGACATGGCTATCTGGACAGCAAATGCGTTTTTCTGTCTGATGAGACATAAAATTCTCAGCAGCACAATCCTACTTTATGACAAAACAAGAATGAATATTGTGTTTTCCTTCTCAAAAAGAAAAGTATCTGGGTTCCAAGCTAGCTTTAAAGAGTGTTTTTTTAATTATAGTCTCATTCTCCTCATCCACCAGATGTTCCAGAGCAAGAAGCACTCCACATGCTCAGAACTGAGACCCTGCCATTTCCCCATACTTGCATACAATCAATTGTTGAGTTGTGCCATTCAAACTGCATTTCAAATAGCCCCCCACTACAGCAGTGGCATCCATCAAACAATGAAATCTATTAAGCCTCTTGCATTGTGACTTAAATGAGATCCGCATTTTATGTTAGTATTTATGGATTTGTGCCTCTTTTTGGGCTGCATTTCCAAGGAAATGAAGGCCATTTGGTGGCAGATGAATCAGAAGGAATCTCAGTGGATGTAAACATTCTGCTTTGTGCCAAGCAAATTAGTCTCTTATGCTTTTTGTTTGAAATGTGATGCATTAGATCAACACTGGGCAAGCAGATGGGACTCCTGGCCTTGATTTAAATGTGGCAGAAGCCTGGGAGCTGGGCTACACAGGGAAAGGAGTGACGATAGGAATTATGGATGATGGTAAGTGAAAACTAAAATATCATGACTCTCTTGTAAATTTCACCCTTTATTGTAACAAGGAATGCAATTGAACATTAAAACTCACTCCATTATTCACTTCCTTCAACATTTTGGAATGTTAATTAAAAACTTTAGAAGATATTCAGTCATAATTTTTAATAACAAATCATCATCCTGACGAAGTTCCCTTTGGATACAGTCTGTGTATAATGAGAATTTCTTAAATCCAGCCTAGGTAAAGCATTTAGTTAAAGCACATTAGTTTACTAATTTGGAAAAGGGCTAGCAGAAGTAAACATTGAATTAATTGCCACGTGAATGTGTGCTTTTTGTGTGCTTCCCCAATGTATTTCTAAAAAGAAAGAAAGAAAAGACAGAAAGAAATTTTAATGCCTTCCTCCATTTACCTGAGCTGGATTTTTAATCTGCATTGTAAGCTTTCCCTCACAGTGCTAAAAATAATCAGAAAAGTTGCTAAAAATAATCAGAAAATCCCCAGGAACCTATTCTTGCTCTACTGATGCTCCACTGGATAAATGAGGCTGCTTGTCTACCGATAGCATTATCCATTTGCACTTGACTCACAATTCCCTGGCTCCTTTATTTGGGTCCACAGAGGAACTTGTTACATTTTGCAGTGACTGAACACAACTGAGAGTTTCTGTGTCCAAGATCTCCCCATTTATGTTTTTGGATTGGGGGGGGGGAGAACAAGGCGAGCATAGAATGGAAACACTGCAAATTGCTATCATCTAACTGTAGATTGTTACTGATGTGCACCATCTTAGGAACAGCTTTTCTACAATCTTAATTCCATCTATTTTGGATGTCCCTGTGATTTTTACCCACACAAGGTTGTTGAGGAATTAGATCATCATCAGTCCTGGTTCAAAATACCCAGACCCAGACCTACTGAAATTTAATGCAGAGTAGATCCAATTAATTTTGCACTTTCATATTATGTCAGAATTTCTCATAACTGACATCAAAACACAAATCTGAGAAATTATGTGGCAGTATATTTTAGACAGCTATAAATACCAACTGACATGGAAGTAGAATGGAATAAACAAGGGTGACATTAGAATGAAATAATTAAAAAAAAACAGTTGGAAACTCAGCAGAGCTAAGCAATGGTGCAAACACATTTTGATGGTTTAGAATCTCAGCAAAGATGAAAGACAGGGTGGCTAATCAGCCTTCAGACTATGTGCCAATCCAGAACATCTAGCCCAGGGGTGGGTTCCACTTACCTTCCCCACCGGTTCATATCGCGATGTTTTGCGCATGCGCACTCGCTCCGTTCGCGCACACACATTCCCTCATGCAAGTTTGCTTCCGCACATGCTCAGTAGCTGCAATCAGCCCGAAACACAGCTGAGGAGCTGATCAGTTGTGCTTCGGGCGAAGGAATAAAGGTCAGTATAAACCCAGGGGCGGGCGGGAGGGCCCTTTTTCAAGCAGCAAAACAGGAAAAACCTTCCAAACAGTAAAAAATTCACAAAAAATTCACAAAACAAGATGGCGGCACCCACGGACCGGCTCCGATGATCCGTGACATCACCAGCGGGTCGCTAACGGTTCGGGCGATCCAGTCCGAACCGGGAGGAACCCACCCCTGATCTAGCCTCAATCCACTGTAAGTCTCTGCAAGCAGAGGGGAGCAATAACCTAAATCCTGATCATCTGTTCTATAGGCTGCCTACTAGAACTACTTAATAATATGAAAGCAAAACCTGCTGTAAGGTGCAAAATCAACAGTCCAAGTTCCTAAATCCTTGTCTTCACATTGTTTTTTCTCTGCCTCTTGCTGATTAAAGAGAAGTACACAGATATTGAATGAAAGTAACCAATCTTATAAAAAAAACCACAACTAATTTCCAAAATAACATTGATGAAAACTGAAGGCCTCTGCATACCTTGCTATTGGGATTATTGATTTTTTTTTTGCGAATTTCTGTAAAGAACCGCTATAATGAAAACCAGTGCAAGAGGGATAATAAGTAACTAGAGAAATGGAACTTACTTAAAATGGAAGTCTGCAAATTTTTCTTGTGCTAGCTACAGGAAACAAAGATTACATTTGTTCATGGAGATGCAATTTTTATTCCAGCCATCACTGCCATTCCAAAATATTTTTAATGTCCTTTCACATTTCTAGCCTGCTATAGAAGACCATATTAATATTTGATTATGATTTTCTATACTGCATCTAACATGGTGTCAGCTGGAAAATATGCCACTTTGCCTAACTAATCTGAAAGAATAAATGTTCTGGAATAAAGGCCTGGAGGCTAAAACATATGAAGAACAGTTGCAGGATTTGGGTTTGGCTAGTCTAGAGAAAAGAAGGACTAGGGGGGACATGATAGCAGTATTCCAGTATTTGAGAGGCTGCCACAAAGAGCAGGGGGTCAATTTATTTTCCAAAGCACCAGAGGGCAGGACAAGAAACAATGGATGAAAACTAATCAAGGAGAGAAGCAACCTGGAATTGAGAAGAAACTTCCTTACAGTGAGAACAATTAACCAATGGAACAGCTTGCCTTCAGAAGCTGTGGGTGCTTCATCACTGGAGGTTTTTAAGAAGAGACTGGACAGTCACTTGTCTGAAATGTTATAGGGTCTCCTGCTTGAGCACGGGGCTGGACTAGAAGACCCCCAAGGTCGCTTCCAGCTCTATTCTGATTCTGATTCTGATTCTGAAGATATTAATTGGCATCGTTGATACAAATAATAAATTGATAGCAGATTGTATGCTCCGGTCAGCATGCTGCAATTCTAGGCATTCAAAATTCTGCTTCTCAGCTATGAAACAATGTGCAAATTAACGCATACATATTCCCAGAGATGGTTTAATTAATAGGATGTTTCAGTTTGCAGATGATTTGGGATGTAAAGAAAAGATAACACATAACTGATTGTTACCATAGTATTATTAGGCAACATTAATGATGTTATATAATAATACTCTCAAAGTGTGCAGATTATTTTGAAATGTAAGTGAATTAGAAACCTTTTTTTTCCAGTCCAAAGCTCTCTATTATGAATATTCTAAAACTGGAAGTGTTTTAAGATCAAACACTTCTTTTTTAAGCTAAATATTCCCATGATCAAAACAGATCTTTCCATCCTCAAAACAATAATGTTGCACTAAACATGGAGAATTCCAAACTCAAAGCAGAGATTTTCAGATCCAGAATACTTTGCAAAGTTCTGTAATAATCCCAAGAAGAATCTCTCATGGGATTTTCTATCTCAAATAATTTGATCTAACTTTGATTCTATACATGTTCTAGCAGAGGACAGACAATCTGCAGGGAATAACAGGGCAATCAAAGCCCAAAGCTGTTGTAGCTACCATCTTGACATTTTTTATCACACCCTGAAGATGTCCCTTTATACTAGTTTGTTTTCTGATTTATAAGCAACCTTTGGTGAATTCAGACCAAAGATTGCTTTCAACAGATCTACTACCTTTTGCTGGTTCTTTCCATCATCTCAGTTTCATACATACCTGGTAAGTGTACTGTATTAAAATGAGGCTGGAGTGTAGATGGGGAGCTGAAACTGCACATATAGAGATGCCCCATGTTCTGAATACATGGAAATAATCCTGTCTTCCTATAAGCCTAAATAGCTGGTGAAATGTGATGGCCAAAAACTAAGTGTATTTGCAGATTTAGCCAATCAGGTCCTCTCAATGCATCTACATAGATGCATAGAAAGATTACTTTCTTTTCCAGAGCAGGGACTTTGTTTAAAAACAGCAGGAGAAGGAGGAGGAGGAAGAGGAGGAGGAGGAGGAGGAGGAGGAGGAGGAGGAGGAGGAGGAGGAGGAGGAGGAGGAGGAGGAGGAGGAGGAGGAGGAGGGGGGAGGGGGAGGAGGAGGAGGAGAACTGTGGGGTCCTTGCTGCTCTCTGAGCTTGGTTGTTTTCTTGCAGATGTTTCATGACTCAACTAGATAGCATCATCAGTGCTAGAAGGAGTGGAATTTGCAGAGAGAGAGGGGGAAGAGGAGGGAGGGGAGGAGGAGGAGGAGGAGGAGGAGGAGGAGAATGTTTGCTCTTATCTATTGGTGGCTTGAAATGGACTGCATAATTGCTAATCATACAAGGCAAATGCATTTAGTGGAATACATTTGTTTTTAATGGAAGGTAGTTTATATTTTACAGTTGAAGGTTGATGCATCTAAATGTTAAATTCTTTATCAAAAAAAAAAAAAAGTAATGGTTTTTCTCTAAAGCATAAATTGGGAATGATCCAATTCACGATCATTCTTACAGAAGGAATAGATAACTCATGTACACCAGGTGCTTTGGTTTACAACGGTTATAAATACCAGGCACTATAACCAATGTCGAGGGATTTATAGGAATCACAGTCTAAAACATCTACTTGAATAGGCACTGGATTTCCCAAAACAGTTAGGAAATGCAGCTTTCTTTGAAAATGGCTATTATGCAGTTTTCTTTCCCTTGCTACAAAAATTTCTGAGAGATCATATTGACCAGGGGTGAGTTCTAACTTACCTCGCTGCCGGTTCGCTTCCTCCCGCGCCGTGTGGCCGCGCCACGTGGGCATGCACAGTGCAAGAAAATAAAAAAAATCCCCCCCCAAAAGCCGAAAACAAGATGTGCAGTGCCGGAAACTCGGTTTCTGCGCATGCGCAGAAGAAAAAAACTCAGAAAAAAATCCCCCCCCCAAAAAATTTCCCCCCCAAAAAAAATTCAAAAAAAGATGGCGGCGTCCATGGACCGGCACCGACCAAACCGGATCTATGATGTCATCGTGACATCACCAGTGGGTCACTACCGGTTTGGGCAAACCGGTCCGAACCGGGAGGAACCCACCTCTGATATTGACCACATATATTTGGATTGGCATTAGGAAATATCTGATGATCTATGTTCAGCAGTTTTCAATAAATCTGAACACTGACTAGTTTGGAGTAATTTGACTAATAAAAGAAGCATCAATGACATGAGGGCAAAAGGTAGCAGTTCTTCTGCTCTATACCCTTCCCAGTGTTTTCGGAAATGGAAACAATTGTGATGAATATAGTATCCATTTGAGAAACAGGAAGCTAATGCCCTGATGACTGCAGGACAAGATAAGATATATAAAAAAGAAGTTCCTAAGGAAAAGGGAGTAACAATTATTGGTGTTTTATAGAACTGGTGGCATGAAAAATGGCAAGAAGGGTACTATGAAGGTTATGATTGTCATCTGTATCATAAATTTGACAATAGAATAGAATAGAATAGAATAGAATAGAATAGAATAATAGAATAGAATAGAATAGAATAGAATAGAATAGAATAGAATAGAATAGAATAGAATAGAATAGAATAGAATAACAGAGTTGGAAGGGACCTTGGAGGTCTTCTAGTCCAACCCCCTGCTTAGGCAGGAAACCCTATACGATTTCAGACAAATGGTTATCCAACATCTTCTTAAAAACTTCCAGTGTTGGAGCATTCACAACATTAAATCATGGACACCCAGGGAGGAGAAGAGGACAAACATCATCATGAGATTAGCATGCAAATACAATTATTTAAGTACTTTAGTTAGAAGTCATGCCATCATTGCATAATTGTACCATTTGTATGATAATCTCATGGCTTATCATTTTGACATCATTGTGGCTTGTGAATTTTGCTAAGTGACAATTTCCAGTTTAGGTTCACTGAGATGTTTAATGTTGTTGAAACTGTTGGCTTTGTAAGAATGTATTTGATAAATTAGGGCCAATTGTAAGCCTAAACTCTCTTATCAGTAAATCTGACAGCCTAATTTTTGTATCTCAAATTCGCACCATATTTCTGAACCTAGCCTGCCAGCCTATATAAGAAGTGCTAAGGCCCATGTTTGACTTGGGATATGTTTACCTACAAAGTAAATGGATTTCACAGCTATTCAAAACATGAGTTCTACTATTTTTTCCTTCAATATACAGTATTTATTGTTTATTGCTGCTGTTGATTTTTTGCAGGAATTGATTATCTTCATCCAGATTTGGCTGCCAATTATGTAAGTATACCATTTCCTTCAGGTTACAGTTCTATATTTTTCTGGCTAGTCATTTTTATATTAAATAGTTAGATGCTTAAGAATATTAATAGCATAACTATTGTTGATTTAGGTGACAAAATGGGTACATAAAATATGTACTGTCCATAATAAACATAGCAAGGTTTAATCTGACAATTTGTGAATTGTGGCAGATATAGTTCTGTATAGGAAATGACACAGCTTTCAAATGCCAAATACATTTTATTACTAATATTTAAATGCGCATAATTTCAAAATCTTTATATAAAGTATCTGTCACACAGTGCCAGCAGCCAAGATAATTTACAAAAAGTTATTACCTGAACTGGAAGAAATACATTTTACATGGATCTGATGTTTAAAAATATTAAATACATAATATTTTTTCAATCTTATAAAATCACCTTCTTTTAGCTTACAGCACTACAATGCAAAAAAATACAAAAGCAAAATTAAGTTCTTTCATATTTAGAAGACTCTAGAATGTGATGAGAATTTTTTTTAAAAATGCCTTATCAAAGTGGAAATGTAGTCTATGCAAAATTGGCCATAAAATATTTGGATGCAAAATCACATTTTTAAAATCCAGCAAGAGCTTAGGACAGGGAATTAATATGTACATGTTGCATAAATGTTTGTAAAAGTAGCACCCAGTGAGAGAACTAATTAATCCTGGAAGGGATTATTGCTTTCCAAATAAGGTAGATCGCAATGTTAAGGTAATTTCCATTCACTGAATATATAGAAAAGGTTCAGATTTCATTGTTTCCATTTAAAAGATCTCAAGTGGCAAGGCTGGGACAAATCATGTCTGATACCTTGGTGAATTCCTATCAGTAATAGGAAATAATTTTGGGTTAGGTAAGACCAAGGGCTTGTCTCAGGAAAAAACAGTTCTGTTGCTAAACTCAGATAATGAAAATAAGTCTTCATCAAAAATAAACAGAAGGTTAAGACTAGGGATTAATTCACCAATTGATTTGAATAAAAAGTCTCTTAAAGAGACAACAGCAGGCCAAGCAACCATTTATCAGCTTACTACGCTATTCTTCAGTTGTTTAAATAGACTTTTTTTAATGGAGCATAAAATAAAGTGATTAGAGTGAGTATGGAAGAAATGACAAGAAAGACAGATGGATGGATGAAGAGGCAGACAGTTGGACAGATGTGGTATGTAATGTACAGAAGAGGCACAGTTATTTTTATTATCCTTAAACAGTTCACGGAGTACCAAGGATACCATTTTTTCTAGCAGAGTTTGAAAGAATCAGAGCTCAGTTCAGTAAAATTTTATAGTGTGCACAAGATCTACATTATGCCATGTTCCAAACTGAGCCTTTAAAAAAAAAGACTAATTGTTAATTCATTCTTTTTGCACTGGTAGGCTTCAGGCAAATTGCATAATAATCAGAATGTTTAGAGAGGGGATCAACCTAGAGTTAGGCTGAATTTTTGTACATTCTAGTAAATAAACAAAATGAATGCAACATAGAGGAATCTTTCAACATGCATTCAAGTCTGAGAGATGGAGGCAAAAGCAGAGCTTTATGGAATGAAGGATCATTGCTACAGATTGATCCCATTCCTTGAAAATGGCAAGTCTTTTAATTTAGGGATAGATTTTCATGCAGGTGGTTGATATAATGAAAGAACAATACTGGATCTTATGCTATTTTATAATTACATACATAACTTACAATGTCTGATTATTTAATAACTTACTGTAATTGTCTGATCTATTGGAGCATCCTTTCACTTTTGAGGTTACAAAATGTTATTTGGTGAGCTCAAGCCAATAGATGCAGGGGCAATTTACAACTTTATTTTAAGGGTGGTTTTTTTAAAGCCAAAATAAATAATGTTGCTTCAACAGAAAGAGGAAACCTCCCTAGAAAAACAGTTGTTGTGATTTAAGACTCCTATTTAAGACTAGAAGACCTCCAAGGTCCCTTCCAACTCTGTTCTATTCTATTCTATTCTATTCTATTCTATTCTATTCTATTCTATTCTATTCTATTCTATTCTATTCTATTCTATTCTATTCTATTCTATTCTATTCTATTCTATTCTATTCTATTCTAATCAAGGAGAGAAGCAACCTAGAACTAAGGAGAAATTTTGCAATGACTATTGCAATACGCTCTACATGGGGCTACCCTTGAAGAGTGTCCGGAGACTACAATTAGTCCAGAATGCAGCTGCGCGAGCAGTCGTGGGTGTGCCAAGGTACACCCACACGAGTTCCATCCTTTGCGAGGTGCACTGGCTGCCGATTGTGCTCCAGGCACAATTTAAGGTGTTGGTTGTTACCTTTAAAGCCCTACATGGCTTAGGACCAGTTTATCTGTGTGACCGCCGTCTGCCACACTCCTTCTAATGACCAGTGAGGTCACACAGGGCTGGCCTTCTTCAGGTCCCGTCAGCCAGACAGTGTCGGCTGGCGGGCCCACGGGGGAGGGCCTTCTCTCTAGCCGCTCCGACTCTGTGGAACCAACTTCCCCCCGAGATCCGTACTACCCCCACCTTACTGGCTTTCCTTAAAGCTGTTAAGACC
>QLTV01000974.1:11276567-11329540 GCA_003457575.1 Thermophis baileyi
TCTTTCTCTCTCTCTCTCTCTCTCTCTGTGTGTGTGTGTGTGTGTGTGTATGTATGTATGTATGTATATATATATGTTACATATTGCAACAATATATGTTACATATTGCAACATATAGTGCAAAAAACGGCCCAACGGGCAAACCGGAAGTTCGGAAAAACGCACACACACCCTTTTGGCATGCGAACCAAAAAAGGTTCGCCATCACTGATATATATATATATAGTGTTTCCCCAAAAATAAGACCCTGTCTTACATTTTTTTGAACCCTGAAATAAGCGCTTGGCCTTATTGCCATGCACTCAAAAGCCCGATTGGGCTTATTATCAGGGGATGTCTTATTTTGGGGAAAACAGGAGATATATATATATATTATATATATATAAGGGTTGAAAGATGCTTTCATCATCTTTCAACCCTTCCCATGTACAAATTAATTGTTGTTATCAAAAATAATTGATCCAACTGTCTGTCAAGTATGTGGCAGCTGTACTTTTAGATGTTGGTGGCATTTACACAGTGGGGTAGCTCGGTGCTATAGTGACTCATGCTGACGATAGATGGAGTCATGCTCATCATGATTTAACACATCTTTGAAATCTCCCCACAAGAAACCTTCTGTTGAGTGGGAAGAAAAGGCACATGCTGCCAAAAGAAGAAAATTAGAAGCAGAGCTGATGAAATATTGCACAGAATAGGTGACATTTACAACTGCCCTTTTGAATTTCCTTTGGAAGCACAATGTATACAACACAATGTGACAGAATACATAATGGGCTATTTTAAACAGAGGTGACCAGAGAGCACAGCATAGTTAAGATGACTTTTAGTTACACGCGTTGGATGGGGAGAATGGAGTTTCCACTTTGTCTACTGTTGGCTGGAAACATTTGATTCTAACGAAAGAGATTCAATAGCGAGATCTGAAGAACATCATCAGAAAGAGAGATTACTTATATTCCATCAGTAAGAAGGAATATGAAACAGTAGACTGAATGGAGAAGGTTTATGTTATTATCAAAATACCTAGTATGACTGGGACAAATACAGACGGTGAGCTAGATGGACCAATGGCTTTGCAAGTTGGTGACTGCATTCCCTCATTGAATTAAGCCATAATCATTTATTGAATGAGACATAAATAGTGAATTTCATACATTTATTATATGTATTTATTTATGAAATTGAGCTGATCACCTGAAAGCAGGTAGACTCTAGCCAGCTTATAGTATACAAACTCATAATATACATTAAAACAGCAAGTAGAGATAAAAGACTAAAAATATAGAATTATGGAAGATAGCCCATCTGGGTAAGCTTATTCCTAAAGGCCTTACAGAAGGGCCATGTTTCTACCTGCTTCTGGAAGATCATAAAGATGGGGTTCATTTGTGCTTCAGAAGGCAACTGTGAGCCCTAAGTAGACTGGGTCAGGAAACAGGCATTAAAAGAATTAATGAAACTCTACTTGATTGTTGCAGGCTAAGTTAAAAGAATTTTGAAAGCCAAAAGGTTTTTCTCTTCCCCCTCTTATACTAAAGAGAATCAATGTGGGGTCATCTTGAATTTCATTCTCTCTCCCTCTTTCTTCCCAGCACTAAGCTGTTCTTCATGCAACTCTTCTTGCATTCCTTAATTTGGGCATATCCTGGCAGGTGGGGTCTAATGGAGAGTCAAGGATCCAGTTTGGGCTTGCCACTGCTGAAATACTTGTGGAAAACAATGAAGTCTGGGTGGGTTTTGTTTTGTTTGGATGAGGGTAATAAATTATTTGAGACTGGGAAAAGAGACAATTGGGTCAAACAATTTAAGAATCGCTGCCCTAAACCAAGGTTTCCAAATGGTATCACACTAAACTACAACCTAATCAATCATTATGAGTTCATGTAATGTGAGAATTCAAATGGTGTCTACCAATTCTTTTTCCTAACTGGAATTGCTTCTGTCACAACAATCACTCTGGAGAGATGCACCACAATATCTTTCTCTTCCATCTCTTTGACATTTTTCTGCCCAACAAGAACCAACTTCAGACTGTTGGGAAAGTGATATGCAAGATATGCTTCAACACCATTGGGACAGACCAACTGCCCACGTTCAGTTGATTATTCAGAAGCTTATGATTATTACTTGAAGGAAATCCAGAAGGTTTCATGAGAAATGTTTGGATAAGAATAAGAGACAGGTGATTTGGAGAACATCCAAAAATTTAAGTGGACGAAAAAAACTGAGTGCAAGATGGATGTCCATACTTTGGTATAGCTACCATAGCCTCTTTAAACTGAAAAGATGCACAGCTAAGCCATCTTTTTTTAAAAAAAAAAACTGACCCAGTTGTTGACTAACATAGCCATTTACATTTCTCACTATATCCCAGTTCTGTGGCATTGTGAAAAGCTTCAGTGATGTCCATCAACCTGTTGATCCTTGGAGCAGGGGTGAAATCCAGCAGGTTCTGACAGGTTCTTGAGAACTGGTAGCGGAAATTTTGAGTAGTTTGGAGAACCGGCAAATACCACCTCTGGCTGGCCCCAGAGTGGGGAGGGAATGGGAATTTTGCAGTATCCTTCCCCTGGAGTGGGGAGGGAATGGAGATTTTGCAGTATCCTTCCCCTGCCACGCCCACCAAGCCACGCCCACCAAGCCACACCACGCCCACCAAGCCACGCCCACAGAACTGGTAGTAAAAAAAATTGGATTTCACCACTGTCTTGGAGTACCATTTGTTTCTACCTTCTCTGCCTGGAAAATGTGCAACTGCCTAAGAGGAGGAAAAAGAACAAGTGCCACAATGGGCGTTTTGTGCATGGTCTCTTCAAACCTAGAACAAGCTATGGTTAAGGAGAGATGAAAGTCATATACATCACATCATCTGAATGATGAGGATTCTCTTTCCTCCTCCTTCTTCTCAGTTTTTTCTTGAAACAACACCGGGCTGAACCTGAGTTAGCATCCAAACCTAAGTGCATTCAAATTGTCCAGCAGGATGGGAGATATCAGGGAGAAGATTTCTAATCCAACTAGGCACTGAAACTTCTCTATTAGAAAACTAATATTTATTTTCTAGCACCTCTATCTTTCACTAGGACAATTTGTCAATGCCTGGGGGGTGGGGGGAGAATCCTGAAGAAGTTTAAGTCAGGAAAATCATCCAGTTGACAGCTTGAAATTAAAGCGTTATCTAAAGTAACAGCTGGAGGAACAATGAGAAAAAGCTTCCCTGCTATACTACACAATATAAGTGCTGTTGTATTCATGTCGTATAATTGACTTTCAGTTATTGTCTCTCAGTTGCACTTGCTCATTTATTGGAAGCAGCTTCTGATAACCAAAAACTAAGGATGCTGAGATAAATCAGCACAACTGATATCTGCAGCAGATAGCATATTCCCATAGGTGCAATTACCCCCAAACTAGTCTGTTCCATCCAATTTGCTTTCCTTCAGATGGGGGGGGGGGGATTTTTCTGAAACCAAAATGGAATCCTATAGCATTTCTTTCATTGAAATTTTGCAATGATTTACAGTTATATCCAAGTTGCCTTTGGCACAAAGAATTAATATCCCAGTCTGATTCATTTCATACCTTTTGGTTTGGTGGAACAATGGCTATTTTGGAAAAGTAAAACAACATGGCCTACATAAAGGCTTGAAATCTGTAAAGAACTGGATACTGGCCTTTTACAGTGGCATCTGGCTTATTAATATTTAATTCAGACCATTTATTTGTTACTTCATTTTAGTGGATCCATTTTGTCTTGAAAATGAGAGAATATTCCTGCTGGGTGTAAGTGTTAATTAATATATTTTGACTGATGCCATATGACTTACCTTCCTTGGCCACTTTCATAAGAAAAACAGTAAAAAAAACAACAACCTCAGGGTAAGAACTTTTTATATGCCTTTTGAAGACTAAAAGCACTAAACAGACATTCAGCTGTTGCTATTCTGTATTATTTAAGGATGCATAATTGGGCATCTAGTGCAAAGCTCAGTCCTCAAAGACTAGAAAAATACTTGTCTTTTTTTGTATTTCCAGAACTTGCTTTAGAACACAAGCTTGAAGGGGTCATCTTGACATTTTCCCATCCCACTAATGCACACCGTGTGGCAGTGTTAGTTTTAATTCACTTATATAAGGTAGAAGTGGCTCAGCAGTTCAAAATCCGTGAGCATGAGCTGAATGACGGAATGAGCTCCCATCAATTTGTCCCAGCTCTTGCCCACCTAGCAGTTCGAAAACATGCAAAATGCAAGTAGATAATAGGTACCACTTTGGTGGGAAAACAACAGGGACATGAAAGGAGCCCTCTCAGGCATACCCTGGATAAAGGTGATGTCACCGGCTGATCCTTTCAACTTGGAAGTGCCTTGGTAGGTGCTTCCAATGCAAATGTAGTAAGAGTAGTAGTAGCTAGAAAAGAAACCATTGGGTGTCAGGTTTTGGATTGAGGGACAGATTATGTCTCTGAAGGTGGGGTAAATTAAAAGTCTGGCTCAGAGATGGCTTAAGGAAGAGACAAACTTGCTTATCTTCTATCTGACTCATTTGCAAAGCTGTCGACAGGATTTGGGTGACTCTAGGCCAGTGATGGCGAACCTTTTTTGGTTCGCGTGCCAAAAGGGGGTGTGCCCACACCCATTCCCTCCCCCCCCCGCAAGCCTGGTATGCCCACATGCCCACACCCATTCCCTCCCCCCCCGCAAGCCTGGTATGGTGAAAAACGGGCAAACGGGCAAACCGGAAGTTCGGAAAAACGCACTTCTGGTTTGCCCGTTGGGCTGTTTTTCGCACTCTGGGGCTTCAGGAAGCTTCCCTGAAGACTCCGGAGTGTGAAAAACAGCCCAACGGCAAACCGGAAGTGCATTTTTGCGAACTTCCGGTTTGCCTGTTTGCCCGTTTTTTGCACTCCAGGGCTTCAGGAAGCTTCCCTGAAGCCTCCGGAGGGCAAAACGGCCTTCCCCAAGGCCGAAAATCAGCTGGCCAGTGTGCGCATGCGTGCTGGAGCTGACATAGGGCAACGCCTTGCGTGCCCTCTGATATGGCTCCGCGTGCCACCTGTGGCACGCTTGCCATAGGTTCGCCATCACTGCTCTAGGCTCATTACTCTTTCAGCCCAATCCATGCCTCAGGATTGTTAAGGGGGGGGGAGACAGGAGTACAATGCATGCTGTATTGAGCTTCTTCAGGAAAGGTGGAATAAAAATGCAGCTGTTACAATAATACACATAAGGTTTTACAAGGATATTTGGAAGATAGCATCATGGTTAACTGGTTGGAGCAGATCAGTGTTCATACCAATACTAAAGAAAAGTGATACAGCTAACCTCCATTAATGCCATTTCAGCAATGATTAGTCATCAGCCTGAGGACAAGACGCTATTCAGGAGAACTATCTAAAAAAATCACTGAATCAATATTGACTTGATGGCAACTAACAACATCAAGTGTGTATTTTATCCAACACAAGGAAATGGGATTTAGCAAGTTCTCTAAGAATGCATTAATGGCACCAGTGTCAACAGTTGCAGACAACGACCTGAATTATTGATAGTGTTTATTTTAAATGTCTTCTCCTAAGAAAAATTTCATCAGCTTTCTCAGATGAGCTGTTCTATGTCATATAGTTTACAGAATAAGATAACCATCTATGATAGCTGTGTCTTTGCTTAGACCTTTCCTTTTGTAGTGTTCAAGGTATTGATTGAAGGTTAAGCGGGGGTGGGTGGGAAATGCTGCCTATTCTAAAAACTGCTTGTCTAATGAAACGGTTTTACGTTGATAAAACTTGCCTGGCCTTTCAAAAGTGGAATTTTTTGGTGAATGTTTACCAAAGTTCTTATGGCAGCAAGGCAGAGTAACTTCAGAGGAAGAGAGGTACAGTAAGCCTGAGATAGGCAATACCTGCCAAAAAAAAAAAAAGATAGATGTGGGATTGAACTAGTAAATCTGCATCTTGATTGCTAGCTTCTTTCTGCAGGCAGGAGTTCTTATATCTGAATGTTCATTTTTTAAAACAGCATCTGTAAAACCAGCATTCAGGAGGAAGCTAGGTATAGGATGCTGCTAGAGGATTACTATCTTGAAAAAATACACAATTTTTGGCTTTTTGGCTTTGAAGCACAGGTAGTCCTCAACTTACAGCCATACATTTCACAACATTTCCAAATTACAATGGCACTGAAAAAAGTGACTGATGACCATTGCTCACACGATTATCCCAGTAACCCTATGGTAACAGGATCAAAATTTGGTCCTTGACAATGGCCATGCATTTACAATGGTTCCAGCATGCTGGGGTCGTATGACCACCATTTGCAACCTTCCCAGTTGACTTCTCACATGCAAAGTCAATGGGAGAAGCCAGATTTGCTTAACAATAACATGATTTGCTTCACAACTGTAGTGATTTGCTTAACAGCCATGGCAAAAAAAAAAAAGGGTTGCAAAATCAGGCACAACTCCTTCAACAACCACTTTGCTTAGCAATGAAGTTCTGGCCTCAGTTGTGGTTGTAATAGTCTACTTGTATTTGTTTTTCTTGTTTTCTCAAGATGGCCCATCATCCATCCCGCCCTCTGGAATACCGCTTCCTCTGGGTTCTATTTGGCCTCAACTCTATTCCCCTTTAGAAAAGCTTTAAAACCTTGGCTTTTCAAACAGGCCACAAGCCAGGGTGATATGTCATCCCACATGATTGATGATGAGTGGTTGGAATTATCTTGTTTATATATTTCCTAACTAGCACATTGGCATTCATAAATTTGTTGTATCTTCTTATGATGTATCTTTTATACAGTACCTTAAGCCTTGTTTGATTTGGCAGTTATTATTTGGTATTAAATTTTATATTTGCTGACAAAGAAATAAAGGGAGACTAGTATAGAACTATTTCAAGCTATTTAGCTCTCATCAGCTAGCTATATCCTTCTGGGATTCGAACCAGGTTCGAATCCCAGAAGGGTATGGCTAGCTGACGAGAGCTAAATAGCTTGAAATAGATCTATACTAGTCTCCCTTTATTTCTTTGTCGGTAAATATAAAATTTAACACAAAAATGGTTTGTTGTGAAAGCGACTGCCTGCGAAGGCTCCTGGATTGGGGCTGAATGGCGAAAGCAGAAGCAGTATGCTCCATCCCATATTTGGGTAGACCAGGTTGCCCTGAAAAAAACACTTATTATTTGGTAATTAAAATTACTCAGTTTTGGACTACCATCTCTTTAAAATAAGCAAATGTACCAACTCACTGGCTTGCACTGAAATACACGCTCACCCATTTTTGGCCAGGGATAGCAGGGTACATTTAACAAAGACATTCTTTCTTCTCCATGCTTTAAATTCCATGAATTATAAATTCTTTTTTTTTCCTACGAGGAGTTTTTCTTTTGATCATTAAAATATCAGCATAATGTATTCCATGGTTCACTTTTTAGTTCACAGTACTCACACAAAGCCACTAATTTTGTCAGGCAAAACCTCTCCGAGATAAAAGACATTCTGGAGGGAATAATAAAGCTCTTCTACAATGAAGAAAAAACATTTATTATAAAAAAATGAACATGAGGAGAACAGCTGTGGGTTTTGTGCTGATCAACTGTTGGGGGAAAGATTGAATGAAGGCAGACTGTGGTGGGAGAAGAATGCTAGCTGCAGAACTTTACGCATGTCAACTGAGAAGTGTCATTGAACTCAAGCAAAACCCTACAGACCAGAGTGGGTCCCTCCCGGTTCAGACCGGTTCACCCGAACCGGAAGTGACCCGCTGGTGACATCATGATGATGTCACGGATCCAGTTTGGTCGGTGCCAGTCTGTGGATGCCACCATCTTTTTTTTGAAATTTTTTTTGACATTTTCTTTTGAATTTTTTTTGGGGGGGGGATTTTTCCCCGGGTTTTTTTTCTTCTGTGCATGCGCAGAAGCCGAGGTTCCGGCACTGCGCATGCGTTGCCATCTTGTTTTTGGCTTTTTTGGGAGGGGGAATTTTTTTGATTTTTTTGCACTGTGCATGCGCACGTGCGCAAAGCACACATGCGGCCACGCGGCACGGGAGGAAGCGAACTGGCAGTGAGGTATGTTAGAACCCACCCCTGCTACAAACAAACCTGTGTACCAATCCTCAAACATTTTCCTCCTCATCCGTAGAGATGGTGGGGTTGTGTGTAGCAAAATATGACATCACTTTGGAGGAGGAGGAAGAAATACAAAAAAAGAGAGAGAGAATGTCTGTGAAATGCTTCAGATTTAGTTCTAAACAGAACATGCAGCATCCCAAATGCTCCCTTTTCCTGGGATTGCATGTGGCCCTTTTGAAAAGTTGCAGGTAGATACTACATTCCTGCCTCCAAGTACTCCTAAGCACCTATTTTGAATCATATCAAAGGAACTTGATTTTTTTCCTTGCTGGATCAGGATACAGGTGAAAAGAAATTTTTGTCCAGTTGGCCAAAAATGGAAGTTAAATCCCTAGAGCTGGAAAATGAAGTTCAGATCTTGCAAAGATGTCCAAAGTGTTCCTTTAGGAAAACTACACCAGGGGTGGGTTCTAACTTACCTCGCTGCCGGTTCGCTTCCTCCCACACCGCGTGGCTGCGCCTCGTGGGTGCGTGCACGCTTTGCGCACGTGCATGCGCAGTGCAAGAAAATAAAAAAAAATAAAAAAATTTAAAAAGCTGAAAACAAGATGGCGACGCATGCGCAGTGCCGGAAACTCAGCTTCTGCGCATGCACAGAAGAAAAAATAAATAAAAAAATTAAAAAACAATTCAAAAACAATTCAAAAAAAAGATGGCGGCGCCCACGGACCAGCACCGACCGAACCATATCCGTGACATCATCGTGATGTCACCAGCGGGTCGCTACCAGTTCGGGCAAACCGGTCCGAACTGGGAGGAACCCACCTCTGAACTATCGGTACACCCCAGGGAAATGGAAGTAAAATGAATAGACATGTGTCCAGCGCAGGATATTTTCATCCAGTCATCCCTATTGGTTGCCCATGTATTATGATCTTCGGCTACAGATATCCAGAATGGAAACTTCAGTGCTGTATATGTTTACAGGTTTTAATTTCCCCAAGAATGCACACAGAACTAGTTCTTCTTTCTCAGCTGTAGGAAGAAGACAATGGTAAATCACTTCTGAAAATGTTGCCAAGAAAATTACATGGACTTCTCTAGGCAATAGCCAGGAGTCAAGATACAAATGTATATAGTTCTTATGAGCTATGTTACAAGCTATGAATATGAGCATCATTTTTCATTTTGATTGTGAAATGATTTTGCTATCACATTTAGTGTATGATTTTAACTTATTTTCTTTTTGTTTCTTATATTTTGTTTTTCACTGTAAGTAGTCACTCCAGCAGAAAGGCAGGATATCGAGTAAAGAAATAAATACTGCTTACATTTTGAATATTTGTTGTTTTGACATAGAGCATATTACTCAGAACTAAAATCTGTTGAGTTGAATTATTTATCCCGTGGGAGATTCCATACTAATGCTCATTCAGTGCCTTTATTCAATTACTTGCTGCTTATAGTTTCAATTGCTTCTGTGCTAAACTGTTAAATGTCAAAATAACTATCACAAGTTACTTTAAACATGCCAGACAAAATCCATCTCCTTCTGTATGGGACAAATGTATGCATCCAATATAATCAGGTCTTTCTTTGATAATCAGATACCTTCCTAAAACAACCTAGAAATTAGAGCAATCCCAGGCTTATCTATTCAGTAGTAAATGCTACTGAATTTATTTGGAATTCCTTCTGTATAAAAACATAGAATTGCTATGTAAAGCACATTGTATTTATGGATATCATAATTCCTTATGATTTATAAAATGCACCCCCTACAATCAGAGTAAACAAATAAGCATAGTCCAATGTACGTACTTGTACTATGAAATAAATTGTTTAAAGCATATACAAATGTGGAAGTAATATATATTCAAGGATGTTTAAAGTAACAAATATAATATATTTTTATAATTCAATATGATTACATTTCACAAAATGGATGTTTTTAAAAGGCATTCATCCCCCCCCATTTCTGAATTTCATTATACTTGAAAGTGAAATGAATTGCATGTTGAATACAAGTTTTACAAATTAAAAAATTGTACACCCAATAAATAAGATCCCTTAGTTTTCCTTTGATAGGCATTGAAGACCTAACCTATCTGCCAGCCAAGAATGTCTGAAGATATTAAGTGTTTTCTGGTAGTCTTGTTTGGACAAATGTATTGTGTTGCCTCTAGAATGGCTTTTGGACATAGTCCAGAAACTACAGGTGGTTAAAAAAATGAATTTAATCTGGGACTACTAGATGATGTCCATATTGTATACCAGCCCTGCTTTGTGTGTACTGCTTCCAGCTTCTTTTAGAGTCAAGGGTTAGGGTTTTGACTTCTAAGACTATGAAAAAGATTTTCATTTAAATGTTTGCAGGGTGGAAGTAGGACCATTTTCAGACATGTAAGAGAATAATTTGAGAGTTCTGTTTTGCTTTTTAAATGCGAGATACTTCTCTTGGGGTCTACATTGTCATTTTTATCTGCTTCCCTAACTCACAATGGCAGAAAATTGCTGTCTGTTTTCAGCAATTCTAGCCAGAAGGGTCCCAAACAGGAGCTGTGGTTGCAAGCTGCTTATCTCTGACATAAAGGAAAGCCATCTAGGTCAATGTCAATTAGCCTTGAGGGTAAAAGAAGCATGATTTTACCTGAGTTTGCCTTTGAAAAATCAAGGGCAAGGCAATTTAGTTTGAGCCAAATTGGGTTTAGAAATTCAATAAGGGGAGGGGGGGGGAAGTCTAGTCTAAAGGCTCACTACTGCTTCATTTTTTGGCAGAATGGGATGAAAATGACAGGATTGATAGATGCTTTATAGAAAATTAGCTCTACTCACCTTCAGCTGAATAGCCTCCAAGGTTTAGATTCAATATCATTCAAAAGATTCCCCACCACCACTGTTAAGACAAAGGTATCAGGGCTGAGGAAAGCACAGTACTGTAAATTATCCAACAAAGGACGTCTCTTATTCCAACTTAAAAATAAGAGCTTTAAGAGTTTAAGAGTTTAAAAAGTAAACTTACCTCCACAGCCCAAATCGCTTCATCAAAACAAATCTTCACTGTTGTACAATCCCGATTTGTTTTCCTGCACTGAAATAAACCTGTTAATCTGCATAGATAGGTTGATTAAAATGAAGCTTCATCAAAGCAAAACACATCTGTGAAGTTTTGCAGCAGTCTAATAGCTTCTCTCTAGTGTATGTTCTAAAGTCATATATGTGAAAAAGGCTCTCCTGTTTGTGACTTTTTTTCTGAAATTTGAAGGATAGCTACTAGAGCGAGAACCATTCTGATAATGGACTCTTTATATGGAATCTTTTTCCCAGATAACTTTGCAGTTTCTATGGAATCTTCAGTGCAATCATTCAATTGTGACGTCATCAGGACTGTAGTTGAAACTGGGCATAGATCCACCTTGACATGCAATTCATAGGGACAGGTTGAAATTAAAGAGAACTCCCAAGATATACACTTACTTCTTTGAAGGAAAAGCTGCTTCATCACTTCAATCTGTTCAACAATCAATTGGCTACAAAATCTGCCAGATATGGGTTCAACTTCCATTTCCTGGCCTTCATTCAGTTCATCATTGCTATGGAATGGCATATGGAAAGTATCTCCTGATTAAGAGAAAGGACAGATAGAAGTGAGGGTTATGTTCATATCAGGGGTGGATTCCAGATTCTTCTACTGCCAGTTTGCTCAGGGACGCGCCGCGCACATACGCAGTACTAAAAAAAAAGGCTTCTGCACATGCGCAAAAGCAAAAAACAAGATGAGAGAGAACTGGCTCGGGGGCATGGCAGGCCTGGGTCGCTGCCGGTTCCAGCAACCCAGGCCGCCAAGTTACTAACAGCTCTATAGAACCGGTCCGAACCAGTAGGAACCCACCTCTGGTTCATATGGACTACACCATGCTCCAGATCTCTGGGTGACCACCCCCAATGATTTCAAGATTGTGATTGAATTGTGTTGGGTTTTTTTTTCATTCCTGACTAATTTTTTTTGTCATCTTCACCATTTTTTATTCTTTTTTGTTTATTGTTCTATTTCTTGTTTTTAGTGTTTTTATTTAGTAGTGAATACCTTATTCAAATATCATGGTATCAGACAAAAAACATCCATGGTCATCTCCTGATTGCTATCCTGCTCATAAAATTGGAACCATCATAATACTTGGATTTCCATCTTCCAACCCATTTAGTCATAGTATCCCAGTGTCAAGGATTTTCCTAGAATCAACATGGTAGCAGACTATGGTTTTAATCACTGATAAGAACACCAAGGCTATTTTTGTGAAATATCCTGGTGGG
Source organism: Thermophis baileyi (assembly GCA_003457575.1). Lineage (NCBI taxonomy): Eukaryota > Metazoa > Chordata > Lepidosauria > Squamata > Dipsadidae > Thermophis > Thermophis baileyi. Next base: position 11,288,958 of record QLTV01000974.1, read on the forward strand.
AAACCAAGCTGACATGGACCGAGATGAAGCAAGGAGCCTGCCATTCACAAAGGGAAATGTCCACATGTATCACATTGTCACATTTCTGTATTAAAATCATTCAAATGTCTTAATAAAAAAAAGTTCTAACCAGCTATCCAAAACATACAAGAAATAAGGCAAATAACCTTGCCTAGAATGGGAGAATCACAAAGGGTTTGCCACGGGGGCAAAAGTACAGGGTATCACACACCTTAAGTGAGAACAGAAATGTCTGAGAGTAATTTATGAACTAAGAACTTAAATTTGGCTTAACAAATCTGTCATTTGTTAAGAGGAAAATTCCAGCAAATCAAAGGTGGATTTAATTTCCTCTAGTCTGCTGAAATTCTTACTATGAATAATACATGGGTTTCTTTTTAATTCCTTATTCACAAACACTTCTGCCTCTAGTGAAATCAAATGTATAAATTTAATTATACATATTTGGTCATTTGTTTTCTCCATTGTTTATGTCACTACAATCACATTCGAAAAGCAGATGGGCTCATTCTTTGTAGGCCCCCTGTAATGGAGGGTATTCAGAATAGAGGGGAAAGATTTGACCTTTTTGGGCAAAGAGAGACAGAAAGGAAAATGTTGACACCCCCCACCCCATTAGTGCCCTGACAAAAGACAGGTCCAGCTCAGTAGTGAGTTCTAAAACCTGTTGCTACCGGTTCGTGCATGCGCTCACACACGCACGCGACGCTTCCACGCATGTGCAGAAGCGTCCCAGGTGGGTGGGCGGAGCATCCTGGGTGGGTGGGCGGAGCCTTCCACCGCCGCTGCTACCAGTTCGCAGAACCGGGCCAAACTGGGAGCAACCCACCGCTGGTCCAGCTGGATTCAATCATGGATTACTATCAAAAGGAGGAAACCTCTTTGTACCAAGCTCCTTTGCCAGCCTTAGCCAACATAATCTGCCACGAAATGTAGGGCTTCAGGTAGGAGGCTCATAAATAATTCTTTCTGTGATCCTATCCTTGGAGAAACGAATGGAAGAACAAATATTGGCATGCAAAGTATGGATGCTGTTACTGAGGTTTGGTTTCTTCTAAAATGTCTGTAGGATTTAATGTAGGGCCCAATGACCTTTGCTTTCTAGTATATCACCTCTCTCTCTCTCTCTCTCTCTCTCTCTCTCTCTCTCTCTCTCTCTCTCTCTCTCTCTCTCTCTCTCTCTCTCTCTCTTAAAAAGTCATTCTGAATGAATGGTCAGGTGAATTAAAAATAAAACCCTGTCAGGTATATACATTGGGCCAGATGAAATACAAATTATACTCAAGCTGAAAATAAGTTTCTTAACTATTCATGCTTTTCTTGACTGCAATCAGTCATATATGTGGTATTAACCATTTTTACTATTTGTTTCCCAGAATGCTCAAGCCAGCTATGATTTTAGCAGTAATGATCCATATCCATATCCCCGCTATACAGATGATTGGTTTAACAGGTAAGAAATTGATTCAAACCCCTTGCTTGTCAGGAATTTTTCACCCTACTCAGACGTTTACTGACCTGGAGAAATGGTTCAAGACCACTGTTCCACAACCTCTACAAACTTCATATTTTATGAAGTCAAGTCAAGATTCATAGACCCATTATCATGTGGCTTTTAGCTTAGCTTATGGTCTGAATTCAGCCATTGTGAACTCTGTGCATTATAATTTAATGTATGGGGTGAATCTAGTATGGCTTAATGAACAACTCATGTCTATGGAGATTCTCAGTCATCCAGGTCATGGTTGTCTCAAAGGTGCTTTTTTAAAAGTCAACTGGACTTTGTTTTTTTCTTGAGGAAGAAGTCGTTTCACTTCCCATCCAAGAAGCTTCATCAGTTCTGACTAGATGGTGGTGGTGGTGGTGGTGAAATGGAAGGATTAGTTCAGACAACTCATTATTTGAGACAACTCATGTCTTAATGATATGGGTAAATCCAGTCAACATTTCACAATTCATGTAGCTGCTGGAGACTAACAGTTCATATGTTTCTTTCCTTTCTTAAAAAAATGAGTTATTAGGAAAAATAGATGCTCGTGTGATTTGATATCCATGGTAAGAACTGAAACCAGATATTGCACTACAGTATTGGTATGATGAGAAGAAAAGCAGCATTTGTGCCTTCATTACACAAAGATTTGGGCTTGCCTAGGAAAGTTTGTAGCCAAGGATCTCCCTTTTTGCAAAAAGAAAAAAAGAAAAGGCACAAATGAGCCAACATTCTCACATGGAATACCTGGGTCAGGTCTATGCCTGCAATCAATTTTAATTTCTGTATTGAGCCCAGTCTGTTTACTCTTGAATTTTACCAGACTGCCAAGGTAAGATGCACTTGATCTATAATTGCTTATAAAGTAAGAACACTAAAAGGGAGTCTATGGATTCGAGCTTCATTGGAATCTCAATCCTAAATCTCTGAGCACTCTGGGAAGGCACATTAATTTTACTCGGCACTCTTTCTATAAAATCCACTTAACTTAATTGGACCAAGCTCATATTATCCTTTCTTTCCATTTAAAAAAAAACTTCTTTCAAAGAAATATAAACATGCACTTAGAAATCACATCTAGCATGGATATTCTCCCCCTGGGTAAATCAGAAGCTCACAAGCCAACAGTATATTTGCCTTCAAGAGAAGGTGGCAGGAACCTCTTCGATTCATTTATCTACTCCTGTCACATATTGCAGAAAGAGTGGAAATACCTTTCTTACATTTTCATGCAGCACTTAGTGGAGAATTGCTCGGAGGTAGTGGCTAAATGCCAAATTAATTAGCAATTGCATAGATATTTTTAATCAATCTCCTAACGAGAAAAGGAATCAAACATTTGTTATCTATTGAAGTTCTGATCTTGTTACTCTTTTGGGAGAAAAGGTAACATTTACATGAATGTATGCTTTCTTTTCCATGAAAGTAATCAAAAACATTAAGCTGATATTGACAACCTGAGCTCCTTCATCTGATTTAGATTACAGATCCAACAATCTCATACCATTGAGCATGCTGATTGTGGGAAATTAAAGTCTAACATATCTGGAGAGCACCAGATTACTAGTGCTAGTCTGGATTTTGCAGCCCAGATCTGATAGTTTTAACAAAAGATGGTTTTGGATAAAACAGTATGTGTGTCTTTTTGTTGTCTAGGTTAGAATGTAACTTTTTAAAATGACAAGTGATTCCATGAGGCTATTAACCTGTGTCCTAAGGCAAAGGGAACTCAATATTTTTTTACTATTTGATAGAACTACTGGGCTGAAAAAAATTAAATATTGGGTAGGGCTATAGGACTTCATGACCACCAGATGATAGAAAAGAGATACAGTGCAAAAAGCCCTAACTCTTTGCTGCCATCCTATGGTCATATAAATATTTACAGTCCAGAAATAACTAAACTTCAAAATACAAATGATTTGTGCAACGTCTTTGATTGCAATGGTAGAATATTTGTTTTCTGATATTTATCTTTCAATGGTTCAAGAGCTTCTCTCATGAATTCATTTGTGTGAGACAACAAACATTTTGGTGCACTGGAAAATATCAAAAGATAAATTCCCACTCAGAGAGTCATTAAAATGAACCTTGTCAGACGTCAATGGGGCTTCTTTTTAAGTAGAATGCTTAATATGACACTGTTAATTCAGGGGGGAAAGTATGAGAGAAGAGTAATATTTCTCTAACACCATAATCAATTCTACTATAGGGGAAGTCAGAATTATAAATGAAATGAGTAATTTGCTCATTGGTCTGGAATGTCTTTTTTATTTTGGCTCCTATACAATGTTTATGATTGATTTCCCAGCCATGGGTTCCATTTAAGTGGCTTTTTGATTTGGTCTTTGAGGGAGATGGGCAGTACACACACACACACACACACACACACACACACACACACACACACACACACACATAATTTAAATACAGTTAAAACAGTTACAACTTGTGTCGTTGTTATTTAATCAATTTCAATGAACTATACATTATTTCTATACATGTCCTGGGCCTGCTAATATATAAATGCAGCCTTAATAGTCAGTCCAACTTTTGTATAAAAATAGCTGGTCACCCGTGTTTTGGTATCATTATTTTTTCTTACACAATGTCTAGTTTCTTCCATGGTGTTCCAATTATCTTCTGTTCAAATACTAGAGAGACTCACGCCTATTGACAGCACCAAAAAGTTAGGGAGATGGAGATATATATCTTGGGGAGGGGGGGGCATGCTGATTTTTTTTGCTTGTCTCTACCTTTTCTCTGAGAATTCCTTTGGTGAAATCAAGTTACCCACCTGATAACCCCAATGTCTTTTTCCCATTTTATTTTCTCTCTTATTCCAGACTCACTCCTTTAACAGAACTGAGATTTCCCTGTTTTTATAGCTAATGTGTCACATACTAAAAATTAACTGATATGGCCATTACAGATGTTCCAGGGACATCCATGAGAGAAATAAAAAAGTGAAGATGACCGTTGTCATGCTATAAAGCCCCATTCCTTTTTAACATGCATGTGACATTTGATAAAAAAAAAAGGTGAGGCTTTGATGGCTTAATAGCAAACACCCACTTAATTTTTTACTCCCCCTGCAGATGCCCTTATGGTCATATAAAACAAATCATCTTGCCTAAGCCAACTTTGAAGGCTACTACATGCACCACTTTTCTTCTACTTAATTATTTGCAATTGGTATTGGTGAAACAAAAGACCAATGTTGACTGGGTAGCTCTTAATATTAAACATGAGGCAGTAGTTGAACTATAGAGAGAATAAACCTTTTCAATACTATCTAATGCTTTCTAAGATATGAATGTGGAAAACAGATCTGCGGTTTCAATTTAAAACAATATGTAAGATTATTTTTATTTTTTATGCCTTCAAATCAGTCTTCACTTCTGGTACTATACTGATAAGTTCATGCAGATTTCTTAGCAATATTTTTTCAGAAGTGTTTTGCCCTTGTCTTCTTCCTAGAGTTAAGAGACAATGATTGGCCCAGTCACCCAGCTTGCTTCAGACCTGAGGCAGGATTAAAGCTCATGGTTTCCTGATTATGTGATTTTATCCAGTATGTTGTTGTTTTTGTGTCTTTGAGTCAATGTTGACTCCTAGAGACTGCCTGGACAACTCCCATCAGTTTCCTGGGCAAGATTTTTTTGGAAGTGGTTTCCCTTGCATGCTTACTAGGACTAAGAATGTGTGACTGGCCCAAGGTCACCCAGGTGGCTTTGTGCCTAATGCAGGACCAGAACTCACAGTTTCCCAGTTTCTAGCCTGATGAATTAATCAGCACACTAAACTGGCTCTCTTATCCACTACACCAAACAAATTTTTATGTAAGATAATATGTAACACTAGAAAGTGCATCATACTTGTATGCAGGCCACAAATACTGAACAATAGACGCCTAGCAACACAAGATCTCTGGCTGTTCCTTTAATGCAATTTTCAACAAATTCCTCATTACTGAGGGAAATTTTGCTCCCAATGCAAACTTTGAATGTTGGAAAAGAAAATAGATCTAATGAAAATTAAAATAAAACTAAATAAACAGACGATACCAGAGAAAATGCACACCTCTTATCGGAACACCATCGCTTTCAGGAACAGGTTGAATACCGATGCCACATTTGTAAATCAGCAGGAGCACTTTTTAAGAATGCTTTGATTGAGCTCAGTGAAAATAAACATTTGTCTTTCCTGAGTCAAGTCCAATGGAGAAAAAAAAACATTAAAACACAGACTGCAAAGTCAGAAGTGTGCCTGTGTTTTTCCTTGAAGGATTATTAGGCTGCCCTTCAGCAGTGACAATGGGACACATCAATTTTCAACCAGAATAAATATACTGCGGCCTGGTGGCAAACCTAGTTGTGAACACCACCATTCAGTTTATATTGTACTTATGATCAAAATATTGGCACAGCACTGATGTAAGTGAGGTAAGGGAAAGATAGAATATTAAGTCTTGAGACACAAAGACATTTCAGGTCTGAGATGGACCTTTCTATCTCTGTGCCTGATCTTTTCTCTTCATGGACTTTCTCTCTACTACCCTCACTCCTTTATTGGATAGCAAAGCCTGGTTTCCTTTCTTTTTCTTTCTCCTTATTTGTCTAGGAAATGTTTAGGCATCTCCACATCTTTAATGGAAAGAATGAAAAGATACTGGGGGGCAGTAAAACAACAGATAATATGTATTTCAGAATATCCCAATTTACACATTGACTTTTTTCTCCCCTCTGCATGTGTCTGAAAGGAAGTAAAAATGGGAGAATGGTCAGCCCTTGACAAATGCCCACTTGATACTGAATTGTGATACATGTACACATAGCAACAAACACTATAATTCTAGCTCAGTTTTGTAAGCTATGGCTTCTTCAGTTTCACTTCCAGAAAATAATTGGTTGTCCAATAATTGTAGTTATTGTTTCTACTGTACAAAGTGATACAGTACAATTCTCCATGATGCCTTCTATCTCCGTCATCATTGCTTTCTCATTATTGTTTTCTTGATTCAGTGAATGAGATTTACTTTCTTCTGCTTTGGCCTCTGGTTAGAATTCAACCAGGAACCTTCTAAATTACTTTAATCCATACTTGGTGGTTTGGATGGAAGAAGAAAGAATGATGCACAGAGTTCCAAACTCATAATTCTTCAAAGCATTTGGAAGGAGTTGCTCCATTTCTTGTCTGTCAGAAACTGGATAGCAATCTAGACTGTTGTTTTGCACAAGGAATACTAAAAATGATCTGTGGCTATACACAAAGGAGCATGCTTCTTGATGTCTACAGAGATTCTCAATCATCCAGGTCATGGTTGTCCCAAAAGAGCTTTTTCCAAAAGGCAACATGACTTCCTTGGTTTTTTTCTTTGAAAAACATTTCAAAGTTCTGAACTGAAGAAGCTTCTTGGATGAGAAGCGAAATATTTTCAAAGAAAAAAACCAAGAGTCCAGTTGCCTTTTGGAAAAAGCATCTATGGGGCATGTTTCTTGATGCTTCCATGAGCTTTGGTTACAATTTCTATCTTTCTCCATAGTCATGGAACCAGATGTGCAGGAGAAGTGTCTGCTGCAGCAAACAATAACATCTGTGGAGTTGGAGTGGCTTATAATTCAAAGGTAGCAGGTAAGGCTTAAACTAGAGATTTTCTTCCCTAGCCATATTACTGTTTTATTAAAAAGAAAAAAGGATGTGTGAGAAGTAGATTATTTGCAGTATAAATTTCCCAACATGCTATACTTGAATTTTTTTTTAATATATGTACATTTGTCTTTTGGATATATAGAATTGGCCCTCTTTCTTGACTTCCTATCTAAGTTTTTATTGATACCTTGTTGATGAACACTGCTGAACTATATATTTGAAACCATAAAATACTAATAACATATGGTTCTTGGCAGGAAGCCCATCTGATAATAGAGGCTGACCACAGGCCTTTAAGATGGAGACAAATTTATGTAGACTCCTCCTGTTACAGGAATGCTATGGATTATTATTGCTGGCATTGATTCTTTGTTGCTATTATTTTTGTTAATATTTTATCATTTTAGAATTGTGTTGGTATGTCTACTTTCATCAGCTTATTCATGTATACAAGGACTATAAACTATTCACAGTTTGTATGCAGAAGGAAGGAAGGAAGGAAGGAAGGAAAGAAGGAAGGAAGGAAGGAAGGAAGGAAGGAAGGAAGGAAGCAGTTTGTTCCCTCAGAGTGGTAGCATGAGCAATATTAGATTTGTCAAAGTCTTTGGGGGAATTAATTACCCACAATGTAATAATGAATTAGATTATAGTTGAGGTCTAGCACCATCAAGTGGTCACTGAGATATTGATGAAAAGTCAGTAACTCAAATCCAGGAAAGTTGAAAATTATTCTTCACATTTTAAAACCTACAGGTTTCAATAATGTCTTGGGAAAAAATGCAAAGAGTCATTTCAGATTTTATTTTAGAATGAACTCGAAAACTTTTATTTTCAGAAAGGAAGCAAATTAGAGGAGGGAACTGGAGAAATACTTCTCTATGATGAGTTTGTTTACATGAAGGATTTTTTTTTTAATCTAGCTGAGGAATTTTAATATTATAGTTTGTTTTAGATTATAATGTTACTGTCTAGAATTTTTCACTGTAGCTTATTATTTCCTACAAATATCAGTTGAAAAGAACAAGATAATCAGAACAGAAACTTTGGCTGTTATTCATACTGGTATTAAGATGAAAGAGTTCACTTGGTATTTCATGTAATGTACTTGATCTAACAATTTTAATAAAAGCCTTTTGTTTCAACTTTTTTACTTTCTATTTACTGCCATGTACATTTTCTATTTAGATACATGAAATCAAAACCTGTTTAGGTTTGGGTGAATTAAATAGCAATAGCAATAGCAATAGCACTTAGACTTATATACCGCTTCATAGTGCTTTACAGCCCTCTCTAAGCGGTTTACAGAGTTAGCATATTGCCCCCAACAATCTGGGTCCTCATTTTACCCACCTCGGAAGGATAGAAGGCTGAGTCAACCTTGAGCCGGTGAGATTTGAACCGCCGAACTGCAGCTAGCAGTCAGCTGAAGTAGCATGCAGTGCTGCACTCTAACCACTGCGCCACCTCGGCTCTATAGTCTACAATATTGAAATTGCAAAAATTAATCTTGCATTCCAAAACTGTTCGCACATTTCATGAAAGAATCACTACATTTGCATTTGATCCTGGATGTTAATTATGTTTTGTGGCAGGGGGAAAAAAAATCAAATCATGGTTTGAATTTTTATACCAGATTTTCCCCCAAAAAAGATGCTATAACATATGCTAGGCTTTAAATTCTGAGGGTTGAAATCCCTTGTTGGGAAATATTATTATAAATTTCTTGTTTGATTTCAGTGTTGTTGTTTTTAAATCTCTCATTCTTTCTTTTTCTCTTCATCAATATATATTGATGAAATCTGCAGGTATCCGAATGTTGGATCAGCCATTTATGACTGACATTATAGAGGCTTCTTCTATCAGCCACATGCCTCAAGTAATTGATATTTATAGTGCTAGTTGGGGTCCCACTGATAACGGCAAAACTGTGGATGGGCCAAGGGAACTGACCTTACAAGCCATGGCAGATGGAGTGAATAAGGTACCGGTAGTGCTTTGTTTTATGTTTTCCCGCCCATTCTGTTGCTGTACTATCAATGAAGGTTACTTATATTATAGAAGATAATGAATTGCCTATAAACATTACCTTATCAGAAGACCTTTCTTTTGAAGGACAGATGAAAGTATAATAAATTATCAATAGTTCTGTTCAATGATAACAGGGCATACAAGAGTTAAATGGTGGCTGATACAATGAGTACAAACTGGAGATTTTGCTATCTGGATACTTTCCGCATCAGAAAGCAGGAAGTTTTTAGTAATCTTGATAGGTTTTTCCCCCACATATATCTTTAATGAGGGAGGGAGTCCTGCAGCAAGCTGAGATTTCAACAAAATGATGACATGTGCCAGACTGTGACATCATGATGTTAGCTCCAACATCACAATGCAATTACAAAAGTGGCCAAGTTTATGTCACATCATTGCAATGTTTGTCCCATCATCTGCCCCTTCTTGCCCTGTGGACATCCATATATATATAAATATAAATATATAAATAAAATGCAAGAGGAAGCAAGCAAGACTATATTCACATGCTTGAGATTGGCCTCCATTGGCCAACTATTTAATTCAAGGGGAAAGCACAGGGCTGTTCCTTATTGGCTCAGGTTTTCTAATTACATGAGAGAAGCTTTGGACCTTTGGCATTCATGTAGTTGTGCAGATACACTGTAAGTACTGCTGAGAAAAAGGAGAACACTTCATTATACAACACATGGGTAAGCTAGACAATTTGTATTTTCAAACATTTCTACCTAGCTTTTTCCTCTTAAAAACATATGGTGATGATGTTCACAACAACGTCATGAAAGATGAGCCTCAAGGCTTATTTAAGGAATTTGGGAGCCCAATTTGACTCTAGTTTCGGTGGCCCCCATTTTGGTTAACTTTGTATACAAATTTCTATGCACTCAAAATGAAATTCTTATAGAACCTCAATTAAACAACAATTCTGAATCTTGGATACAAAAGGCATTTCCCTGTAAAATTCTGTTTCAGCAAATGAGTCCATTGGCCTGATACACTTATTGACCCAACACAGTGCTATCTTCTGTGTGGATTTTCCCACCCCCACATCCAATCAATCCAGTGTACTTAGTGGCTATCCCTTAGCTGACGTGAAGCTACATTTGCTCATGGGTAGACGGGAACACTTGAATTTCTATCAACCCCATCTACACATCGGCTCACATAGAGCTGTATTGCCTGCTAGGTGGTTCTTCCCATTCAAAAACTTTGTTAGCTCAGTATATATCTATTGATTAATAGCAGGATTAGCTTCTGAGTGGCTCTGCTACTCTGAGCAACTTGAGGGAAACACGAGGCACAAGGGAAGACTGAAGAATGGGGATATGGTTTGCTTTTGTGTCTTCACTTGCCCATAGCCTGCTTCAGCCCACCATGTTGCCTCTACAATTCCATTAAATCAAACTCAGCTGGACCATAAATAGCACTATTTCTTCAATCATTTTCTTTAAAAAGCAGCTACTGAGGAGTCACTGTAGGAGAGATTATTGCTGTCTGGTCCAAGATTGAGAGCTTCCTGAAAATATTTGATTCTCCAGTGTGTGATTTCACAAGATTGGATGCAACAGGAGCTTGGCTTATTCTAGCACAGTGGTTCTCAACCTTTCTAATGCCGTGACCCCCCCGTGACCCCCCGCTCGCTGCCACGACCTCCCTGCCGCCGCGACCCCCTCCCTGCCCCCTCCCCGCCCGGGATTGGACGCCGCCATTCAAAGCATTCTGCACATGTGCAGAGGGTAAAAGAACCCAAATGGCGGCATCCAGGCGGGTGGGCGAAGTCTCCCGCTTCTGTCGCTACCGGCTATCCGGCGACCCGCAGGCACAGCCGAACCGGGAGCATTTCACCCCTGCAGTGACGGTGGCACCAAGATGGCGGGCTAACGCACACGGCGACCCCGTGAAATGGTCGTTTGACCCCCAAAGGGGTAGCGACCCACAGGTTGAGAACCGCTGTTCTAGCAGGACTCTCTTTTTTTGCCCAGATTTTATGGTAGCTGCTAGGAGATTTCAGGTGATTTTTAAAACTTGGCTAAAAACAATTGAGCTTAGACCGGCGGTGTCAAACTCGATTTCATGGAGGGCCACATCAGGGTTGTGTTTGACCTCGGGGCCGTGGGGGCCGTGGCCAGAATGGGCGTGGCCAGCTCAATGTCACTCGTGTCAGGGGCAGCTGTGGTGGCACGAGCGCTGGCAGAGGATTGCAGGAGGTCGTCACAGCTGAAAATGGAGCTTGGGGGGCTGCATGCTCCCCTCCTGAGCTCTGTTTTTGCTGGCAGAGGCATCGCTGGCCGGTCCTTCGCTGTTTCCAGCGAAGCACCCCGCAGGCTGGATCTGGGCCGCGGGCCTTGAGTTTGACACCCCTGGCTTAGATGAATCAGCACAGCATTTAATATACAGTATTTTATTTTTAGTAGAATGAAAGAAACATATTTCAGGAATCTCATGGAATTTATCTATCAGCTAGACCTGCAATTTTTATTAAAGGACCAGATGTTTTTATATTTTTTATTTAGGTTATAAAAAAATTGGAAAGGAAAAGGAATGCTGTACTGTAACTACTCTGATAGCCATGTAATGTCAATTATCACATTAATGAACAGAAAATTAACACAGGGGTAGTAATTGAAGAGAACAGACTGGTACAGGAAAATGTGCTGCACTTAGCATAATATGTTCAATTGAAAGGAAATCAGTGCTAACGTTGTTTAAATGGCAACTCTATGGCGTTTCATTTAGAATTTGGTTGAATTCATAATAAAAAGTGGCTATCTTCCTTAAGAGCAAATTAGCCTAAGGCTGTACTTGGTCTGGATTTCATTTTAATAGGCTGCAAAGCTAACCTCTTTCTCAGTAAAACCTTACGACTGTTACCATCCCAATCTAATCTCATGTGGAATTCAGTTGCCAGAGAAATTGACCATATTTCAGTCAACGTTCTGAAAAATTAGGGTTTAAGGATTTCTTCCAGCGAATGTCCATGCATGTGCTTGCCACTTGTAAGTCATTCAATATTAATTCTAGATCTTCTTTCCTGGTTGTGTTTTGTAAATTAGCATTGGGTACTTTTAATTAGCCAGCTCTGATGTCAGAATACTCCTGCCAAAATACTCTAGAGAGATTCCTCTGCTTGTCATGAGGAAATATACTAACTATATGGCATCTGGGAAAATGCTTTTCCTTGTCTTGTTTGCGGTTTCATGCATTGCACAGAGAAGATACTTATTTTCTTCTCAGAGCACAGTTTGCTTTTTAAATGAGTTTTCAGGGAGAGGTTAATCAGGGAAAGAAGCAGGCGACATCAGGAACACTTGCTTTCAAATGGCCTTTTCTCACCTAAGTCTTGTTTCTAAAATGAAAAACAAATTGAGAGTCCTAAAACTCTACACTACAGCATATGCCTAAGAATGCAGCCAAATGGAAATGCCACTAGAATGTATTGCTATTTCTGAAATAGACTTGTTTTTATTGCCTGTGGACTGAAAATTTCTCTGTACACTGAATTACAAGCCATTAGACATGATAACCCTCCACAATTTTTTTTTTTTTTTTTTTTTTTTTTGTGTAATCTTTTTCTTTTTTAGCACCTTTTCTTTGCTTCAGAGGAGGAACCTCTTCCTCATTAAGAACCTTTCCTAAATCTGCTCTTTTCCCAGGTTGAGCAGAGCCCATCCATTCTAGGTTGCTTCCTTGGATCGATAAAGGCTTTCTCTTTCTCCAGGCTTCTCTCTCCCTCCCCACAACCAGTTGCTTCTCCTGCAATGTGTGAGAAGTTTCTCTGCGGCATCTGCCAATAGATCTCTAGTTCTGCTCCTCAACTTCTCTGGAGGAAACTTCTCTGGAAAACACAAATGGTCCAATTCAACACAGTCTGTTTTCTATAGGCTACCTAACACGAGTGCTCACAAGGATAACTTTGCTAGATAAAAGCCACCTGATTTATAGTGAAGCTGGATGATGACATGGGAAACAGAGTAGGGTTAATGATCCAGTTTTTGGGTCCTTCCCATGTCGCACCACTGATATGGATACAACAACTCGATTGATAATTTTCTTGGTTTTGGCTTGGTGTGATATAGGAGCCCAATCAACTTGTTTAGCAAACAATGGTAAAACCAGGGGTGAAATTCAAAATTTTTCCCTACCGGTTCTGTGGGCATGGCTTGGTGGGCGTGGCAGGGGAAGGATACTGCAAAATCTCCATTCCCACCCCACTCCAGGGGAAGGATACTGCAAAATCCCCATTCCCTCCCCACTCTGGGGCCAGCCAGAGGTGGTGTTTGCCGGTTCTCCAAACTACTCAAAATTTCTGCTACCGGTTCTGCAGAACCTGTCAGAACCTGCTGAATTTCACCCCTGGGTAAAACCCAACAATGGCTTAGGGTGATCTGTTCTGGAACTATATATGTCTCAAAATAACAATGGCTTCAGTTATAGCTAGCTGAAATAGAAAGCTTAAGAAGATAGTTTGTGTACTGCATTGTAGATGTGTGTGTTGGAGAAGTCTCACTATCTATCAGGTTAAGTTCAGTTCCAAAGCTATTAACACTGCAAGATGAGGACAGCTAGTGAGATGAGCTGTTAATACTCATGATACAGTCTTGCCAATTCCAGCTCACCAATACTTTAGGCTGGGGATGGAGTTGGGGGATGTGGACAACACAATTAAGAGTTCCCAAGACCCTTAATTATCTGTTGGGGACCATAGATAGTGTCTCTTTTTTGTTTTTTTGCTAAGATATAAATGGATTCAAAAGCACAATAAAATCATCTTAAATCGTGTAACAGAGGTTATTTCCTAAAGGCAATTCATACGTATGTTGGAGAAGGATAATTGCAATAGCAAAACATTTAGCACTACTTTTAGCAGTTACTATACAATTTGAGGCCCATTGGATAATCATTTGAGAATTATTTCCTTACCTAAACAGAGAAAGAATGATCGCAGGTTAAAAAAAAAAAAGGGCAGTGGAAATGGCAGCAACTGCCAACTCTCTGCCGGCATCCTCACTGAGTGGGAAGGTGGCAAGGAAGCAAGAGAAATTTCCCTCCATTTCCTTCTCTCTCCCTCCCTCCCTCCCTCCCTCCCCCTATATTTGATTGTACAAAGCTTGCACAGAAAAAGTCAATGGGGAAGCCAGCAGGAAGTTGCAAGTCCAAAGCCAGCAGGCAGATAAGTGCCTGCTAACAAATGGGAGGGGGAAGCGAGGGGATGTCAGTCAGGAATGTCACATGGCATATATGAGAGATGCCATGTGGGCTGGGAAGGGTGTGTGGGTATGCACAGAGATGCATAGGTTGGAGGGGGGCACATGGATGGGCAGCATAGGTCAGGAAGGGGCATGGATGTGTGTGAGTGTTGCTGTGTGGGCCAAGCAGGGTGTACAGGAGGCAGTGAAACACTGGTTTGGGATGGCACACAGTTAGTGGTATGAGTTGGAAAGGTACTTGGGCATGCTTGGAAGTGTACAAGAGGTGCCATGTAGGTTAGGAATGTATGCAAGGGGGATGATATGGATCAGGAAGGGAATGGGGGGAAATGCCCAGAGCTGTTGCGTGGATTGGAATAGTCACATGGGAGAAGCATAGGTTGGGAGTGCTCATGAGATGCTGCATATCCAGGGAAGTCATGCAGGGGTAGTGCAGGACTGAAGGCTGCATGGGAGCATGTAAGAAGTACCACACAATTTAGGAAACATGTGGGGGGGCAGTGTGGGTCAGGAACAATGTGTGAGGGTGAGCAAAAGGTGCTGCGTGGGTTTGAAAAGCACAGGAAGACAACGGAGGCCAGAGAAGATGCATGGGGGTGGCACAGGTAGTGCTAGTGCATAGGGACTGGAATGGTGTGCAGGGATACATCCCTTCCCAACAGGCAGGTAAATGGCTGCTGCTGGGTGGTGAAAGGAGTGAGACATTGTGAGACTTCCTGGGAAATTGCCATGGAACACTGAACATGAAGACCATGCGACCATAGCAGCAGTTACATGGGATGTATGAGAGCAGCAGCCATGACTCCTAAGTTTCATTTCCTCAGAAGTCATGGGTCTCGGGTGTTGAACACTTTCTGTAAGTTAGCCCGTTTGAGGTATCTTGGTTCAAAAATTGTTGCCCTAAGTTGCACTGTTTCGTTCAGGTAAAGGTCATGACACAAGACTTTTAGTAGTATGTAGATATCATCCTGATTCAAGAGCAAAAGGATTTTATGCCTCTTCATCATAAACCCTGATCCTTTGCCTTAGAGCTGAAACTTTATGAATCTTCTGGATTTCTCCCTCTGTGCATCAGTGCAAGGTTATATGACTAGCATTGTTAATTATTTCTGATCCATTCTCCATAACAAATGATGATAATGCCAAAATAACCATATGTGCATGTTGACATAATCACACACTTGTCACTGCCCCTCCTCCCAGATGCCCCTGGCAAGGTATTTGGGGATTAGGACTTTTGGGAACCTGCCTCTAAAAGAGCAGAAGGCAAAACATTGCCTATATTTAAACAACACCAGAAGCAAGATAGCTGTGTACTTTCTCTGGTTCCTCTTTCTCCCTTGCTCGGTTCTATTTTCAGACTTCGAATTATGCAGGGAGACATCCAAGCTTTTTCTTTTCTTTGGAAAACAGTCAATGGTTGCTGCCAAAAAAAACCCGATAATTAGCACCCCCTGCTAAGATGTTCTAGCTGAAAGCTTAGGCAGTATGAAAATGGCAAGAAAGGAAAATATTATAGATTGGAAGCATGACCTTCAAAACATATTCTGTCTTGCAGCAATGCAATTTCATACTGATTATTATCAGACCCCCTCCCTCTAGTTTGCTTTGGTAATGGTTCAGAAGAAAATAAAAATGGTTGCTGGAAATCTGGAATAATGTCAACCTGAATTATTTTAGGCGGTCTAGTTGGATGAACAATTCAATGAATCTTAAATTGCCCTAACCCTGCAAGGTTTCATATCAAGTAATAGAACTCAAGATTCAGTCCTATATTGCTGCCTTGTTTGCACATTGCCTTCTCTGAATGCCTTTAATATTGCCCTATTTTCAGGGGTGGGTTCTAACTTACCTCACCACCGTTTCGCTTCCTCCCACGCCGCGTGGCTGTGCGCGCATTGCGCACCACACACGCACACATACACACATGCACAGTGCCAAAAATTCACAAAAAATTCCAAAAAAAAGCCAAAAACAAGATGGTGGTGCATGCACAGTGCCAGGGACTCAGCTTCTGTGCATGCACAGAAGAAAAAAAAAATAGCAAAAAATTCCAAAAAAAAAATTCCAAAAAAAAATATTCCCCAAAAAAATATTCCCAAAAAAAAGATGGCGGCGTCCACAGACCGGCACCGACAGAACCGGCTCCGTGACATCACCAGTGGTTTGCTACCAGTTCTATAGAACCGGTGTGAACCGGGAGGAACCCACCTCTGCCTCTTTTGCTATCTTTACTAAATTTCAACATTCTTATAGATCTTGACAATTTAAATTATATACAAATTTGCCAGTGGTGTTTAATCTTCCAGGATCCTTTTCATAATTTATGGCAAGTTTACAGTGAAACTCCATTGTAAGTCACTGGTTTTTAACAGCTCAAGTATCAGACTGGTTTGGAAGCAGTTTACATAAAATAACCACAGCCAATAATTGGGGTTCTCTATTTGGGAATTATCAAGTAATTAAAGTTCCAGTTATCTACATACTTAGTTCCAAAACAGACCTATGAAATTCAACTTGATTTACCTTTCATAGTTTATGCTATAGGATTACCAACCCATATATGGTTAGTTGAGCTGCAAATAACCAAGAAGAATTGAGATCTATGAAAATGTCCATAACAACAAAATTAAACCAAACATGTGGATACAATCAACACCTTCCATCAATCAACTACTGTAGGAAGCAGTGCTTTCTATTTCTTGAGATATTCTCTGTAGGTCAATCAATCCATCTTCCAAGATATTCTCATATGGATTATCTTTATTTGAAAATAATCCTTTATCTGAAAAGCTAATAACTCTGCAAATATAGCTCAATCATACTTAGAACTACTGGAGAAATGAAGATGGAGGAATGTGGTTGATGAGGTAATAATTGAAAAGAGTTTAACTATTTCAGGTCTATTTTGAACTATCCAATAGACCATCCATAACAGGTAAAATGGATCAATAATGAATTCCTTAGCTGATTTTCAGTTAGATATAGTACACTGAAGTTTTTTTTTTGCATTACTGATGATGTACTGAGCTATGGGGTTTAGATACATAGTTTCCAAAATACCTATCAATATTTGATTTTAAGTTAAGATTAGAAATATGTTGTTCCATAGCACCTAGCAGTAGCAAAACCTTATTTATAGAGTAACACAGACTGGAGGGCAGGACATTCAGTAATCTTCCATGATCAATGACAGAACAGATGTAGGAGATGACCAGGCTGAGCACGAGGGAGGAGTTAAGTCAATCTTGAGTCCCTTCGCGCCCATAAGAGATCTAAGTCCAGCCCACTTTGAATTCCACTGACTCTTATCTACCACCATTTTGCTTTGACTGTTAATAGTTCAGATTCTTGTACATAGCATTAGCATGCAGTAAACCTGTAATCATTTGAACTGCCTTGTTTCCTGATTTATTGCAAATGACATCAGATGGATTTTTGATCTGGTCCCTCAAAACTCGCTAATCTTATAATAATATTACAGGTAGTATTTCACTTATGGTCACAATTGGGACCAGAATCTCAAATACTGAGCAAAGCAGTCATTAAGCGAGATGTCCACATGATTGCTTCGCTGAGCGACTGAAATCCCAGCTCTCTCCGTTGCAGTTGTTAAGTGGATGGAGTGAAAGTGCTCCCCTCCATGCGTGGAAGGGAACTCATGTACTGGGGTGGTGAAATGAAGCAGGAATCTTTGCGATCCCCACTTTGTTTCTTCAGCCCAGCACACAAGTTCTTCTCCTCTCCATGCATAAAAGGGAACTCATGGACTGGAGAAATAAAGCAAGGATGCCTTATTTTGAACTTTGTTTCTCCAGCCCAGCACACAAGTTCTCTTCTGAAGAGAGATGAACTCCTGTGCTGGGCTGGAGAAATGAAATGGAGACCCCAAGGACCTGAGCTTCATTTCTGCAGCTCAATGAAGGATTTCCACACATATTCCCCTGCATGGAGGGGAGGGGAAATTTTTGGGCAGGTGGCAGCAGCTTGTAACCTTCCTTGGCAGCTCCCTCGTTGACTTTCTGGGAAAGCCAGCAGAGAAGATTGCAAATGATTGAAGGGCACTTAGCAACTTGGTTGTAAGTGCAAATAAATTGCCAAACACCCAAATGTTTTATGATGGCCGGAAGTGTTTTATGGCTCATAAAACACCCTTTTGGAACTTTGAACAATTGTTAAACAACCAGCCGTAAGTCGAGGACTACCTGCATCCCTGAAAATGGGGTATACATCTGTATACCTGATGTAAAAATGGTCCTTATTTGGAAACTAGTCATGATGGAGCTCCAATAATACTTTCAGAATAGGAAAGTACTTATTCAACAGCCATGTCGTGGATCTTTAATAAAACTCTGACATGAATAAACATGAAGACTCTCATTTTGCTTGCCAGGGTTTGATTTTGATTATCATATTCCAAGGAGATTACACATGAATAAATGAGGAAAACTGAAATATTAGCCAAGCAAGAAAGACATGTCAAGAATTTTAATGTGCTGGCAACCAGGAAGCGATTATTTTCAATATCGGAGAAGGGATATAACAACATTCTCTTGCTCCAGTCTGAGATCCTCATTTTAGTTGCAATTAAAGTGGAATGTACGTAATTGGGAATGATATGAAACATAGTGTTTTTCATCATATTCAGCTAAGGTGATTCATAAAGCAGCTGCTTGCAGTAAATTTGGATCAGCAGCTTGGTAATTCCCCTATATAGAACCTTTTCCATGAGTTTTATGCATTGGAAATAGAGCCACAGCTGTTTGGTTCAGGGTTTTCAAGAAAATATAACAATCCAGATGTGAAAGAATTGTTTTGCTGTGAAACAAGAGTGGGCAATTGCTGGCCCCTAGCCCTGGCTCTCCCTATTTGATTTTGGAGTGCATGAAATGCTGCTGCATCTGGTTAACAAGTTACTGAAAAGCAGTGGAATAGTTTTATTTTAAAAGAAAGAAATGACAAGGAAGGTGTAGCAGCTGAAAAATATAGCTACTTTTAAGTTCTTTTTAAGGTGAGGTCCCTGGATATCAGGAAGAAAATTCTCTGTTTTCTGTCCAGCCTCTTTTATAGTGGGCTGCACCAAGTTGCCCACAGATACTACTTTTATTACTTTATTTCCATATTCTTTTAATTAAAAAATAAATAAAATGGCAAGCAAAGTGCCATCTTCCAGCATTATATCTATTTCTAAGAATTTGCCTGAATCCTAATTAACCCCATAGCAAATCTTAGCCAACGCAAAAGTTTGTTGTTTTGGTGGGAAGCCTCTTGCTCAGAAAACAAAAGACAACTAGCAGGGACAATAAAGAACATTTAAAAAGCTAGAAAACCTGCCAGAGAAAATACATGCTGAATTTAGTATTTAGTACTGAACTGAGACTACAGTAAATTGTCTTGTGAATGGCCCCTGGCAGCCGTATTGGAGTAACAACCATATCATGCTTTTGCAGTTCCTACAGCTACTATATCTGAGCTGCTACAAAAAGAAGAACATTCTAATCCTTTGCTGCCTAGTGGTTAATCCCTAATTTTGCAGCTCAGTTTATGGTATCCTATTTGGGATACCACAAGTTCTTCTTTGTAGTCATGTTAAAGTGTTTTTCTTCCGTCCTTAAGGTGTCAGAAAAGATGGTATACTTAGCATTGCTCTTATTGTTTGAGTCCTATCTTGCCAGGAATGGTACGATCCTTACGGTTTCCATGCAGGACAAGATAAGGAAATGGATTGCTGGATTCCCCTGACTTTGGCTGCTTCCTATCAGATTCTACCAATCAATAGAGGAACTAAATCCACCTATTGCTCTCCTTAATATGGAGCTGGGAAGGAGGCAACTTTTGACAGACGGCTAGAGTAGCAGGTTTATCCATCAGTCAAACTTTGCTCTGGTTTTCTACAATTGTGTTGTTGTTGTTGTTTTTGTGGTTGTTGGAAGGTTCAAAGGGTACAGCATTATTCATGAACAATAAAAATCTATATTTAAAAGTAGCCCCCAAACTGGATGACAGGCAGAATGGCAATCACTACGAAGTGAAGTGTCTAGTCAGTTTCTGTACTTTGCTCACACATACATGATTGTGCTCATCCAAGAGGACTCGTCTTATTTTTTGAAAGACAGGTCTGCCACTGTTCAAAAATATAGGCATCTGAGAAACCCACATCACATCTAAGAAGTCTTTTCAAAAATGCAGGTTAGAGATTTCATGAGCATTTGTCTCTGTGGAAGCCAGAAGTCCAATTTGTCCAATGGCCTAAGCCAAAATAGCTGTGGAGGGAAGTTGAAGAAACCAGAAACAAGGGAGCATACATGCACCACCCTAAAGGGTCCAATGGGAGCTATACAGATCCCAACCTTTGCCTTTATCAGCACCTTCATCGCTGATGGAACATACTGGTTCATGTCTAGGGCAATACTTGCAAGAGGAGAAACAATATTTTACTAGAAGAGCTAAAGAAGAATGGAAGTTGCATTTGCAGTGGGCTGAAATAAAGGAAGGCAGCATCATGAAAATATGTCCTTTAAGAAGCATCTTCATGCAGCAGTTAGGAAAAATATATACTGTACAGTATATAAGGATGAGCCTTACTGTGAGACATCACTGGGTTTTTTGCCTTCTTATTTTTTTTGTTTTTGTTTTTTTGTTTGTTTGTTTTTGCATGACCTTTGGTTTAAAGAACCGTGGTGGCACAGTGGTTAAAATGCATTACTGCAGGCTAACTCATTGCTCACTCCAGGAGTTCGAGCCTAAGAGGATTAAGGTTGATTCAACCTTCCATCCTTCCGAGGTCAGTGAAGACCCAATGACCCAGGTTGTTGGGGGCAATATGCTGACTCAGTAAATCACTTAGAAATGGCTGTAAAGCACTGTGAAGCAGTATATACTGTAAGTCTAAATGATATTTTTATTGCTAAGTCCTTGTTCTGAATTGCAATCCTGCTTTTAATACATTTGAACTAGTTGTTTATATTCAGTCTTCTTAATGCTTGCATTTTTTGTTCCATCTGTAATTTACTTCACTGTCATTTTTTTTACAGAACTGGGCTGTTTCTTGTTTTTACTGATGTGGTTAGGATACAGCATATAATAACTGTACTGATTAATTAATTGTAGAATATTTAATCTCAACTTCTTTGCTTAAGGGGATTTGTTTGATATTAATCAGGATACATCTAATCCAGTAATCCCTATCTCTCACTTCTAAGATTTTTAAACCTTCCAGTGTTATTACCAAATATATTTCAATGGGACTTGCTGGGGATTGGATTTGATAACCAATGTTGTTGCAAAACAATACACGTGGGATAATACCGGTATATACCATGTTTATAGAATGGATATTAACAATTGCAAATTTTTATATCGGTTCGGCCTTCCAAAATCTCAACATTTCCTCAGTGGTTACCAGGATGGTTGAAACAAAGGAAGAAATGATGTCGAAGAAGATAGCCTAGTTTGGATGTGTGTGTGGGGGGGAGGGGCTGTACTTTCTCTGAGTAACATTCATCCAAATAATTTTCTGTAGAAGAACTGATTGGAGAGGCTTCAGAGAAACTGATCTTGAAGGTGCACAAAACTGTAACAAAGACCATGACAAAGATTTTAATTATAAGAAGTGGGAGTCAAGCTATTCTCCAAAGCGCCTGAGGGTAGAACAAGAAGCAATGGATGGAAACTAATCAAGGAGAGAAGCAACCTAGAACTAAGGAGAAATTTCCTGACAATTAGAACAATCAGTGGAACAACTTGCCTCCAGAAGTTGTAAATGCTCGAACACTGGAAGTTTTAAAGAAGAGATTGGATAACCATTTGTCTGAAGTGGTGTAGGGTTTCCTACCTAAGCAGGGGGTTGGACTAGGAGACCTCCAAGGTCCCTTCCAGCTCTGTTATTCTATTCTATTCATGAAATATGAGTATTATGTGGTAGATGCTGAGAATGAAAACAGAATAGCAGGAACTGTTCAAGGGAGCACCTGTTTTCCTTTCCTACCTTCAAAGTGACATATCATGTCTGGGAAAGGAGCATTGGAGACTTATAATGAGTTCTATTGTTTGGGGTTCATTGTCAGAAGGGTAGAATCCCAAATGAATATCAGTGCAGAAGACATCCAATCTCCTGTCCCACACAAGATTTCAGAGAGAAACATGCCTCTCAGAGGTTCTTTACATGTTGTCTACCGCCTCTTCCTCTTCATGTAACAAACTCAATATCCTGTTGTCCAATGTTTTTTTCCAGTCTCACCAAGCTTGCCTCATCTGCCTGGCTAGGCTAGAGTGAAGCATAAGGCTGGACCAATCCCATTTCTTGCCTTCTCAGGGCACAGGAAGTCTCTTAATCAAAACTTATCTACTTCCTTTTTGTCACTATTAAGATGTAACTACAATGAAACCCTTCATTCTCCTCCAGTCATAATAAACTAAAGCAGATGCTTCTACCAAGCTTGAGAAGGTAGCTAGAAGATATTCCACGTGTGACAGATAGCCCTTCATTCATTTTAACGTTTTTTTTTAAAAAAAAAAACAATATGCAAACATTATTTAACTTATATATTCATCATGTGATCAGATTGTCATATTGGCTAAAAATTCTAGGAGTTCTAATCCAGCCCTTCTAGAAGCCACCAAGATAAGAAAAGTTGATTTAATGAGGCTTATGTCCATGAAAAGGGGGAAATGCCATGCATGGGCTTTAGAGAAGAAATAATGAAGATTGCACTGGCAATCCTTTTTTAAAAGTTTTGCTGTTTATGAGCAGTTTAACAAGGCACCAAAAATTGGCACGTTGGCTTCTCTTGTGTCTTCATTTATATGTCTGGCTTCATTACTGCTTGTTTCAAGTTTCTATTTGTCCTTCTAAAAATAGTTAACTAAGCTGATAGCTATCTGCCCCCTGCCCTTGGCCAGTCCAATTTAAAAGAAGGCCTTCGGAGACTCGGTTCATTTATTTCAGTTGTGATCTGCTCCTTCTCCACTCATATGGGGGTAGTGCTGAGGGAACATTATATTGCTTCAATAACTTAGCTCTGCCTAAGGGACACAGATTCTGCAAAGGTAGAAATGATTACCTAAAGAGAAGCATTAAGAATTTATAATTTAATCATGGCACTGTAATTGGATTCTCTGGTGAAAGGAAAAGCATGGACATTTTTTAAAATGAGGATCATTACTTTATTTCTTTTCTTTTGTTGCAAGTGTTGAAAGTAACTTGATTTTTACTTCTAACTCTTGCAGTAAAAAAAAATTTTAATGGAAGGTAGAGACAGAGGATATTATGGTTAAGAAACATGACGTCAGTGGGACTTATTTTTAAGATGTCATAATGGGACTGTGCTCTTTGTTGTTTATGTTACAAGAACCAGAGTTATTTTACTGTATCTCTTTGCTGCCATCTGGTGACCAACCAGTTGTTTTCAGATCAGATGTAGTACCTGTGTGTTATTTTCCATATCAGGAGGCCACTTAAAGTGCTTCTTTCTTCATTTATTTAATTACAATTTCTTAAAAACTCAGTTGTCTTTTTTATTTGTGATTGTTTTATTATCTAGCTCTGTACTGTTGTTTATCAAATACAATTCAGATATGTGTGTGTGTGATCCAGAGGTATTGATCCTACAACATCCTCTTAGATTCAGTCCATGCCAATAAATTATGTTAAGTATACTGCAATCTTCCACTCAGATTTCACTTTCATATATTTCTGACTAATAATTATATTGATCAAATACTGACAACAAAACTTGATAGAACAATTGTGAAAGCCTTGGAAAAAATATTCTGATACCAGGATGTGTCTATATCTACAAAGGTATTGTGAAAGCCATGGTATTTCCTGTAACAATCTATGGAAGCACAAATTGGACTTTAAAGAAGCAGGTTAGGAAAAGTATTGATGGTTTTAAACTTTGCTGTTGGAGAAGACTTCTCCGAATACCATGGACAGCAAAGAAAACAAATAAATGGATCAATGGACAAATCAATCCAGAATGATCATTAGAGGCACAAAGGACCAGGCTCACATTATCCTACTTCAGTCACTCCATGTAAAAATCTATTTCTCTGGGAAAAGTTCTAATGCTGGGAAAAAGTGAAAGGAAAGAGAAGAAGGGTACAACAAGTAGCATGGTGGAGGGACTCAATTACAATAGTAATGAGTGCACAGTTGGAAGACCTGAACAACAAGGTTAGGGACAGTTCATCATGGAGAACATCTATCTATGTGGTTGCTAATCTTTTCCCAACCTGTTCCTTCAGATCTTCCAGTGCTATACGCATTGCTGCTATAGCAGAGTCCATCCAATTTGCTGCTGGCTGTCCTCTTGTTCCCTTTCCTTCCACATTTCCCAGCATTATAGACCTCTTCAGACAATTAAGTCTTTGCATAATGTGTCCTAAATATGATAATTTGAGCCTGGTCATTTGTGTACCCAGCTCAATAAATTATTCTGACAAGTTTCTGCCTGCTTGACAGTCACACAGGATAGGCTCAAGTTGATTCTCTGCTGGGGCCATCTGATCTCTGATAACTCAAAGAGGTTTTCTCTTTAGGATCAGGGGAAAAATGGCATGCTGAGAGTGGAGATATCAGTGCTGGATATCTCTAAAGTTGTTTAAATGACTTCAGCTACTGATGGAGAGAGAGAAAGAGAGAGAAAGGTAGTTCCCCCCCTCCTTTTACACAGCAATTTCCACCTGAGGTAAAAAGTATTGCCTAATCCAAGTAATGCAGTCTGAAAAAAATGGGAGGTGAAAAGAGGTGAAAAAGGAAACAGAAAGGATTTGAAAGGTAGAAGAGTAATGGTTTTCCTCCTGACTTCAAGAAAAGCATGGCCAAAAAGCTGATGGTCCTAAAAGCTTGTTCTTGCCTTTGGAACAAAAGAGATTCGAAAGAAGGCACAATGAACAGCTGAAACATATTTTATTGCTTTGACTAATAGAAAGATTGACTCAGGAATAGTTCATCATTCTAACATTCTAACTTTTGTTGCATCTGCTACTGCTTTATTAAGGCCTGGAAATTACCAATGCAAAAGGGAAGAGTTGAAGGCATATTTGCCCAATGTTGTTTGGAAAACTCATTTCTTGGCACCTCTTAATATTTTTATGTTCCTTGTTGCTACTAGAATTGCTCTATATAGAAGATTACAAAACTACCTATCACCTTTCTTCAGACTGAGATTCCTTTACCAACTAGATGTGCCTATCAGATTCCCTTTAACATATAAGGAGATCAGAACTATTTCCTGCAATTGATGTTTTTGATCTGTTGGCTTGACCATAATATTAAAATGCTACAAACATTGCGCTAGGTTGGCAGTGCAGTTTTGCAGAGAGTGGAGGAGAGGGAACAAACCAGATAACAATGTCAAATATATATAAGAACTTACAATTTATTTATTCTTTGGCAAAGCCTGTTTGACTATTAAAGGTGACAGGAAGGTGGAGGTGACAGGAAGAAAGATTGGGCAACCCTCCTCCTTCGCCAACCCTCCTCCTTCTCCTGTTCTAATATTTTAAAAATCTATTCTGCCATCCCTGTTTTATCTATGAATAAGGAAAATACAACTTCCCCACTGTATGTGGTCTCAACCTGAAGATCCTGCAAGGAAGCAAAACATTGAAAGACTGTCACTCACCCACTGGCTACTGTTTATGTCTACCACTGCTTAATTTTCTTCATTGAAAACTAAATAATATATTCCACCAGTCCCACTTTTTAACCTTAGGATAAACCAGAGGAGCAGAATTAGAATGAGACATACTATTTAATAAGAGTAGAGTAGAGTAGAGTAGAGTAGAGTAGAGTAGAGTAGAGTAGAGTAGAGTAGAGTAGAGTAGAGTAGAGTAGAGTAGAGTAGAATAGGATGGAATAGAGTAGAATAGAATAGAATAGAATAGAGTAATTCTTTGATTTTGTATTGTGATCTGTCCAAGATAATTATGATTTGGCCTTTTTCAGCTAGAAGGATAATAGAATAGAATAGAATAGAATAACAGAGTTGTAAGGAACCTTGAAGGTGTTCTAGTCCAACCTCCTGCTCAAGCAGGAAACCCTATACCATTTCAGACAAATGGTTGTCCAATCTCTTCTTAAAAACTTCTAGTGTTGGAGCACCCACAACTTCTGGAGGCAAGTTGTTCCACTGATTAATTGTTCTAACTGTCAGAAAATTTCTTCTTAGTTCTAGGTTACTTCTCTCCTTGATTAGTTTCCATCCATTTCAAGAAGTATTCATACAGGTAGCCCTCAACTTACAACCATTTGTTTAGTGACCGTTCAAAGTTACAGCAGTATTACAAAAAGTGATTTATGACCATTTTTCACACTTCTGACCATTGCAGTATCCCCAGGGTCACGAGATCAAAATTCAGGCACATGTCAACTGGCATGTATGTATGACAGCTGCATCATCTCAGGCTCATGTGATCACCATTTGTAACCTTCCCAGCCGGCTCCCGACAAACAAAGTCAATGGGGCAAGCCAGATTTGCTTAACCACTGCATGATTCACTTAACAACTCCACTGATTCGCTTAACAACTGTGGCAAAAAGGTCATAAAATGGGGGCAAAACTCACTGAACTGCCTTGTTTAGCAACTGGGAATTTGGGGCTCCATTGTGGTCGTAAGTCCAGGACTACTTGTAGTCAGATTGCTGAATGGTTGAACAATAACAGCATAACCCTATGAAACTTTAAATAGCAGTAATTGTTTGTGTTCAGTGAGACTCATTGTGAAAGGCCATAGACCTTTTTTTTTCATTCAGTGATAGTACAGAGATGTAGCTGTACCACAAACTTATGTAAGTTGTAGACTAGCTTCTGTGATTGAATTATTAGTGTTCCAATTGTCCCCTACACTCACAAATTGGGTTCCTCAGGAAAAGGACAATGATGCTGAAGGTTAGCTGATTGCTCAAATAGAAAAATACAATCTGTCTGTCTGTCTCTCTGTCTGTCTCTCTGTATGTCTAGGAAGTAGATTGAATCTCAAAAGCTCTAGAGAGGTAATTATTTGCCCTTCTTTCTGTGGTCCTGATCTAAATTGGATGTCATAGATCTGCTACCTGGATTGGGAAGAAAGCTCCTACTTGTATCAAGTACAGTATGTGTCAGAGCTTAAGATTTTAATTGTCCTCAGTTGTTAGAGAATCAAGTGGCCTGGGAAGTTAAGTGGACTTCTTTCCATTGTTATAAAGGGCAAGTTCTGTTCCTATTATTCCCTGCATTGATCTTCCTGGGCTGCCTTAGTTCACTGCTGGAAAAAAAATCTTTCAGCAGCTGAGTAAGTATATTGATAAATGGGAGTACAACAGATTGTGAAATTGGCTGAGAAAATCTTTGAAACAGAAATGTAAACAATTCAGTAATTTATCACTTTGAGTAATTGTGTGTTTTATCTGTATAAGCAGAGCATTTTTATCCATTTGTTAATGTGCTTTACCCATACAAGTCTTCCCAGTTACTCTAGGGCTGAAGGTGGAAGGAAGAAATTTATTACTTAAATTGTTCTGCCCTGCTCACCCTGGACTGTATGGAGGTTTAATGCAGAGCTGGAGTGACATTTGGGGTCCTTTATATCTTATCCTCCCCTTTACAACTAATACTTTTGATAAAACTTCCACACTCACAGTTTCGTAGTCTTGAAAATCAAGAGCCATAAAAGCTCAGATCTGATGTCCGTACCAGGGAATGGGGTGGTATGGTGGGGCAACATGAGCCGAGGTGGCGCAGTGGTTAGACCGCAGTACTGCAGGCTACTTCAGCTGACTGCTAGCTGCAGTTTGGCAGTTCAAATCTCACTGGCTCAAGGTTGACTCAGCCTTCCATCCTTCTGAGGTGGGTAAAATGAGGACCCAGATTGTTGGGGTCAATATGCTGACTCTGTGAACCGCTTAGAGAGGGCTGTAAAGCACTATAAAGCGGTATATAAGTCTAAGTGCTATTGCTATTGCTAACACTCCTGTGGCTTCTGCAATATTATCTCAAGAGACCAGAGGATTTCACATGAAACTACTTTTTCCCACATTAATATCTCTATCATTAAAAAAAACTATTTGACATATAATGGCTAAAACTGATTGCCTGGATTTACCTATTCTGCAGGGCCGTGGTGGCAAGGGAAGTATCTATGTCTGGGCCTCTGGAGATGGAGGAAGTTATGATGACTGTAACTGTGATGGCTACGCATCAAGCATGTGGACTATCTCCATCAATTCAGCTATTAATGATGGGCGGACAGCTTTATATGATGAAAGTTGTTCCTCAACTTTAGCTTCTACTTTTAGCAATGGGAGAAAGAGAAATCCTGAAGCTGGTGTGGTAGGTTGGACAATTACTTCTTTTTGTCCTTTGTATATTTTATTAATCTATCTTCATTCAGCTGATCCATTGAATAATGGCATCCCTAATATCCTCCCAATAATTTTTGGAAACTTGAGATAACAGTATACAACACTAGATGAGAAAAATCCTATTTTACTGCTGTTTGATGAAAAAAACTGAGAAGTTTGACTGAAAGGAGATTTACTTTTGGAGATTCTCATTATTTAGTGAGAAGACAAACATGGAAATGTCATGAATTCTTTATGAAAATCAAGCAAGCCAACCTTCATTTCTCTACTCAACAGATGTTTGGTGACATTTTAGTTATAATCTGAGGAATTATAACTTTAATATTGTTTTGAATACAAGTTTTCAAGAATATGTATGTTTTTTTGTACTTCAACCTGCTTGAGAAAATGCATGAAGTTGGTATCAGATAATAATTAATGTCAGTCTATATGCAAGTATATTTAGTAGGCTAGTTCAGTTTTAAAATTAAGCAAAACTAGATGTGGAAATTAAACATGTACACAGTAAAATGTTAATTATACAGTTGCTATAACATTAAAAAGCCTTTAACTGTAAACTTGGAAACCATCTGGCTGTAATGCATGGGGATAGTTGCCCACCATCTCAGGAAAAGGCACTTTAAGGAATTGCAAACAGATGCTCTCCTCACTGAATTCTCCAGCTTCACATTTAGTTTAAGGATTTGCACACAGGCCCTACTTTTGCGTGTTCCAAGTTCTTGCTATCAAATCTGAAGTGCTGCACAACCTAACAGCCGTACGTTGTTGGGAAAAAAACCACTATGGAAGAAAAAGTCTTCATAGAAGTCGGTCTTCAGTTCTATCTATAACAGACAATGTCAAGGTTGGGTCGGCTGATAAGGATATAGAAACAATATTGCTGATTTCATGATTATCACAAGATTGGTTTACCCTAAGAAACTAACCCAAAAAGATACATAATATATCACCCTGTAGCGATTATATCAAAACAAACAAATGTATCATATGATGAACAATATGAGGATCACCTATTCCTAGGTAGTCTATTTGTGTCCTCTACCACCACAAAAATTCAGCCCTGCTCCATTCTGGTGCCATCAGTTTTTGAATAACACCAGATGCAGCCCTTCAGATGATGGGAATGAGTTGTGGCCCCCAACCCTGAGAAAAGTATCCAGTTCTAATCCACATTTAAAAATCCTTGATGTTATAATGTGGTGAATTGTATCCATAATTCCCATGAATGGAACTCATTCACAGGAAGTTGCCATTAAAAGCAAGTTGGGAAACATGATATATGGCCAATCCTCCTTTATCCAGATTTATCCTAAAATATGTTCTACAGTAGGGGTTTCCTGTCTCCTAAAGTATGTTCTAGAGCAGGGATATCCAAACTTGGCAACTTTAAAACTTATGGACTTCTAATCCCAGAATTCTCCAGCCAACATGAAATTCTGGGAGTTGAAGTTCACAAGTCTTAAAGTTGCCAAGTTGGACATTCTTGCTCTAGACTAATGTTTCTCACCCTTGGCAGCTTTATGGTGTGTGGACTTCCCAGAATTTCCATGCTGGCTGGGGAATTCTGGGAGTTGAAGTCCACACACCTAAAAGTTGCCAAAGTTGAGAAAACCTGGAGCAGGAAATCTTGGAGGATGGCATGGCGACAAGAAGCTACAGAAGACAAGAAGCAATGCTTACATTCCACAAGTAAGAAACTACCAGTAAGGACACAAAAGAAAATGAACCCTCCTTAGGAAGAAGCAGGGGTGGGTTCTGACTTACCCCGCTGCCAGTTCGCTTCCTCCTATGCCGCGTGGCCACACGTGCGTTGCATGCCGCGCGGCTGCACATGCACAGTGCTGAAAAAACAGCTTCTGCGTGTGCACAGAAGTGAAAAACAAGATGGCGGCACCTATGGCACCGCCGAGAGAGCTGGTTCGGGGGCGTGTCCAGCCGGCCATCTCTGCCGGTTCGGCGAGCAGGGGGAAATTCCCGCTACCGGTTCTAAAGAACTGGTCTGAACCGGCAGGAACCCACCTCTGGGAAGAAGTGATTATTCTGTTTAATATCTCTTTTTATCTCTTTATACACCTTGAAGACTCAAGTATCATTTATCTAATTAAGCTTGTTGTACTTTGTTGCAGGCTACAACAGATCTATATGGCAACTGTACATTACGTCACTCAGGAACATCTGCAGCTGCCCCAGAGGCTGCAGGAGTGTTTGCTCTGGCCCTGGAAGCAAAGTAGGTGAAAGCAGCCATCAGTTACTTTGTTATAAATGCAAATCACTCGATGGCTTGGAATCCAATTTTAAGCATCCATGAACTGAACATCAATTGCTATCTAAAGCAGGCTGCGCATGGAAGCCGGTTTTATGTTTTTTAGAAAATGTGCAAGGAGGGAAAGGATGTTTTTTTAAAAAAAAATTCAAAAGGATTTAAAGCCATGCAGGTTGCTTCTGTATTACTTGATCTTCCTGTACTGACAGAAGAATTTGAAACCACTTTCGATGCAATCAGCTCCATCGTGGCCTCTTTATCTCCTGCACATATTCTCAAAACTCATCAAGAGGGCTTAATTCTTTGGAATGTAGTTAGGGTAACTTTAGAGAAGGTACATGGAAGATGGCACTTATTCTTGAAGAGGTATTGATTTCTCTAATGCATTTTTAACCCATGGTCTCTTAAAGATCTGTCTCCTCCTGTTCAATCCTGCCATGGCTTAGTTATTTCCACCCTGATTGCTTTTTGTTGTGCATATTTTCTTAATACACTGTATTGCTTTCTATAGTCTTCTAAGCACACTTATTGAGTATGTAGGAAACTGTGCCTCTGGATGAGGTCTGAAAATCAGCTGCCAAAGTATTCTAAGAATAGGGCAGAACATTTCTCAGATAGTTTAATTCAAGCAAAATCTATTACAGTATATCTATCTATCATCATTATCTATCTATCTATCTATCTATCTATCTATCTATCTATCTATCTATCTATCTATCTCTCATCTATCATCTATCATCTATACACACACACACACACACACACACACACACACTATCTATCTATCTATCTATCTATCTGTCATCTATCTAACTAACTATCTATCTGACATCTATCTGTCATCTATCTAATCTATCTTCTATCATCTTCTATCCCGTGTCTATCTACACTATATGTCTGTATCTATGTCTATCTAAAACTTCTATTTCCTCTTCATTGTCATCTGCAAGGGGGGGGGGTCAAAATCTGCAAGATTATGTCACAAACCAAGACCTGTCATGCATTGATGTAACATACACATACAAAAGGGACGGGACTTAAATAATGACATCACACTCATTTTGTAAATTTTCTCTCTCCCCTCCCCCCAATCCCAGGCAGAAGTACCTGCTTAGATAGTACTACTATTTATTCACAGATCCATGTATTTTAAAAAATATTGTTTTTATTGCAGAGTACTTTATCCTTGATTGTTAAATCAGAATGTGCTTGCCATAAGACATTGTTAGAGCTTTCAAGACAGTGAGGGGGAGATAGGTGGATGAAATATCCCTCTAAACCAGAAGTGTCAAACTCGCGTCGTCAAGGCGTCGTCACGTGATGTATTGCAACTTTTTCCCCCTTTGGTAAACTGGACAATGGGCGTGGCCAGCGCATGATGCATCTGGCCCGTGGGCCGCGAGTTTGACAGCCCTGCTCTAAACATTCAAATATATTTGAATGCAATTTTCAAATCATTTGGTTTTGCCGAGATCGGTGTGGATAGTGATAGTGGTAATAGTGGTAGAAGAGAGATACTGCAGACAACATTTTTTAAAAAATCTAGTTTTCACATTCTACACATCTTAAAACGAAGGGCAAGAAATTTCGTGAATGGAAGAGTTTGCCCTCTCCTTTTGATGATTCGTTGAGCCTTAAGAGTGAATCCTTGCTATTTTTAAAAGTCTTGCTTATATACACATAACAACTGTCTGAGATATACAATGGTCTTTGCCAAAGTAGATTTTCTAAAGATGTCAGATCTCCCTATTTTGCTTTCTGGCAGTGTGGATCTGACCTGGAGGGACTTGCAACATTTGACTGTGCTCACATCCAAAAGGAACCAGCTTCATGATGAAGTTCACAAGTGGAGAAGAAATGGAGTTGGCCTTGAATTCAACCACTTGTTTGGCTATGGGGTCCTAGATGCTGGGGCAATGGTTACAATGGCTAAAGACTGGAAGACTGTTCCAGAGAGATTTCACTGTGTGGGTGGATCAGTCCAAGAGCCTCAGTAAGTAACAATAAACATAAGTGTCTTAGGACTTTGCATTGCTCTTTTGCTGTGCTTTCATTTCATCCTGTAGCTGGGAAAACATCACACTGGCATAAATTGCATTGTCCTTGGCCATCATACACATCAGGAATGGGATTATGCTGTGCTTCTATCCACATTCTTTGAGGGCAGTGTTTGGTGGTTTTCCATGGATGAAATTTAAACATCAACTGCTGGAAAAAAACTAAGAGTGATTATATTACAGAATGTGTTCTGGCATGGTATTTCAACCCATTGTTCCCTCCCTTCCCCCCCTCAAAGGACCAACTACCTGTCAGCCCATTGGCAGCAAAAATTACAGCTTTCTTAGTTGTAGTGAAGTGGCTGACTGAATTTGTGTAGTTGAAATACAGTTGCTGAATGAACTCTTTAAACCAGAGGTCAAGAAAGATGTTCTGTATAAGAGAGAGAACTCATCAGCTATGAAGTAACCTCAGACTGACATATTTTTTCCAAAATAACTATTAACCTGGTAGATTATCAACCTATTAGCTATTAAAATGCAACATTAAGATTTGTGCAGTTGAGACTGAGGACTGTGGTTGAAAAGCTGCAGTTTGAAACATTACTGTATAGATGTTTGTGTCAAATCACAGCATACACAGCATAGTTACTAAGCTATGTTCTTCAAAAGGTGTCTCTGTGGGGGTGATCTTTCAAGTCATTTTCTGACTTCTGAACTAGTCCTTGCATTTTTCATGGCAAGGTTTTTCAGAATTGGTTTACCACTGAGGACTGAGAGAGAGAGTGATTGGCCCAAGGTCACCCAGCTGGCTTTGTGCCTGAGGTGGGTCTAGAACTCCTGGTCTCCCAATTTCTAGCCTGATGCTTTACCCACTGCACCAAAGTGACTCTTCAAAGGTAGGGAAGGGAAAATATATATGTTGAAGCCATACCTGTGACAAGTTACATTTTGTGACAGATTGAGCCTTTTAAAACAAGATTCCATTAAGAGAAGATGGGAGGAGTTCAACTCAGCAGGTGCCAGGTTGTTAAAAGGACAAGAATCAAGTCCTTCAATTGCATGTGTTAAGCTGAAGGGGGACTAGTCAATTTCAGGTTTCCATTCTCTAGGCCCACCAGTTAGCTGGCCTCTTGAAAAAAGAAAAAAGGAACTGTCTGCAGTAGTCAATTTCTTGTCTGATTTGCAGCCAAACCAATACTGCAGGATTGGTGCCACATTGAAAAGAATGGGACAGGTTTACAGCAGACCTGTCAAGCTATAACCAAGCCAGTCATAGCCCTCAATTGTGTCATTTAAGTCTCCTTTCCCATGTGCCATGGATTGTCTGGATGAGAGGTCTTTCATTTTCCCAGGAAAAAAATAATTAATTTCATGCCAAAATACTTTGGCCCAGCTTCAGTTTGCCTCAGCTGTGGGCTGCCTATAAGAGGAAGGTTTTCTGGCATGATCATGTCTTCAGAATCAGTGAGTGGAACATTTTTTTTTACCCACAGTAAACATCTGTATTGATGAGTCCTTAATCCAATTTAAACTTACAAAACTGTTGCCTCACTTCAATGGATTAGTTATCCTTCACTAACTTTCCACATGTAGGAATAAAGAACAGGGTTATTCAATATGATTCAGATTATCCACTCTTATTTAGAGGGAGAAAATTGGAGTAGTAAACCCAGCTTGGCAATTACATGGCATTTTCCTTCAGATATAAAGCCAATGTGATAGGCTGAAACAAAAATGGTCAGGAAATGCCTTCTGGAAAAGAGCTCGGTGCTCCATTCCTCACTTGTAACAGCAGAAAATAGATTTCATGAAAAGTTACCAGATAGGAATTCTCAAAGCACTATATCAAGCAGCTTTCTATGTGTATTTCAATATGCAAGAACCACAAGTAATAAAAAGGGCATGCTTAACTCCATCAAGGAACCCCAATTATTACTTGGCTTGCCTTTGTTTATAAATAGTAAATGAGGCCATCTTTCAAAAAATCAGTTCTTCCTCCTCACCCGAAAACTGATGATAAAAATTAGAAAAGCTGTAGTCCTTGCATTGTATTAGTTGGAATATAGCAGAACCTGAATGTCTTACTGTCCTTTCCAATAGATCTTCTTTCGCATTGGACCATAATCTATTATGCTTTCCCTGGTCTTTTCCCTGGTGTTGGTAAAAACAAAAGCAGCAACAAATGAGCATCGTTTCTGTCAATATATCTATTCCTTTCTAGTGACTAGGACACTGAAAGCACAGTATTATGGTCATCTCTGAAAGTCAGTTTTTCAGGATGTCTTCATAGTCAAGTATCCCTGGAAGCAACACTATTATGCTTGTGAGACTCCTCCTTCAAGGTAGGCCAGCTCAAGAAAAAGATAAGACACCACAAAGATTACAGGAATTCTATTTTATTGTGATATCTATAGAACAAAAGCTTGACAGAGGTTCTTTCTACTCCATTTTATACCAAGTAAAATCAAGGCAGGGTTATTTTGAGTTTCTTTCTCAAACCTTCCACTTTCCTAGGATTGAATTGTTCATTTCCTTCTTTAAGAGCTCATCAGTTCTTTCATCAAGGAATTTCCACATTGCTTTACATTCCTACATGATCTGAAGATTGTATATCTCAAGGGTTCCTTATTTAGAGGGAGAAAGTTGGGCACATACTGAAGCATTCACTTTGCTTTCTAAACTGGATAAGAAACATAATATTCAAGCCATAATACAGCCAACATCAGGACCGGACGTTCTTAGTCCAATACCAGGAACTTTAATGACAGTCTTAGTTCTTATATGCAACAAGTTGTCCATGACTAGTGTTCAAATGAAACCAATAACTGAGCATGGTAAATAATATTCCAGTTTGAAGCCAATTAAATCATTCATTAAATTTGTATCTGATTTATTCCATCATATATTGATGACTCCAGGTTACTTTTGGGACTCTGCATATGTAATCTGAATGCTGTTTCATTGACGCATTAAATATTTTGTTTGCTCTATGTTCTCAAGTCTTCAGCTTAATGCTAGGCAGTCCAATTATTTTCTGATTTGATTTCATATGAAGTCAATGAAAGAATCAAATAATTAACTGGGGCAATTTATTAATTTACCATTCCATATATTGTATAGGAATTTACACATTACTGATGTATAAAGATTATAGAACATATTAGGTTTTATCTGGACAAATTTAAATATAATAGCTTAGTACCACATATTTACTGAAGGCAATGATGAGAAATGCTGGAAGTTGTAGTTCAGCTATATGAAAGGAAAGGAAAGGAAAGGAAAGGAAAGGAAAGGAAAGGAAAGGAAAGGAAAGGAAAGGAAAGGAAAGGAAAGGAAAGGAAAGGAAAGGAAAGTTTGTATTATTGTAAGCAGGGGGTTGAAAGTAAGGAGATTATGCTTCATCCAATTTGGACAAAAACAAAAATGGATGTCCATTGAGAGATGGCTGGGATGTGAGTTTCTATGGTTGAGATCTGTTCATTTACTTAATGGCCATTATTGGTTCAGCCAAAACTTTATTAAAGATAGTGACTGCCAACCAACAGAGGACATAGCAACCTGGCAGCCAAAATGCCCATATGAAAGTGTAGATTCTGAAGAGGAGGGTATGTGGTATAGTACTGTTGTAAAACAGAACAAAGATTGCTTATCCATTTTACTAAACTTTCCTTATAAAATTAATCCTTTTCTTATACTTCCATATTTCTAACTTCTGTTTCTGTTGGTTATTGTGAGATCAATATTAATATGATAAATATTATTGTAAATATTATGATTATTATTTCTCAAAATTATTTGTATGCAGACAACACACTGTTTATTTAGAAATGGAATTTTTTATATTTAATAAAACTTTTTTTAAAAAAAGAACAAAGATTTATTCTCTCTGAAGGATTTAAGATGGCTCAGGTAGAAAATAGCATATTTGAATCACAGCTGGAAAATATAGGCACAGGATGCATTTGTATTGGGCTGGGAGTAAGAATAAGATGACAACATCCACTCTTGCATTCAGTGATGTTGGGAATGAGCCAAGCAGAAAGTTTGAATCTGCCCAAGATGCTCTTTGTAGAAATGCTGATTATAAACTTAAATAATAAATAGAACACTATAAACAAGTTACGACCTGAAAAGGAAGCACACAATTTCATGATCTCATAAATCCCCAAAAACGTGATTTTTTTCAGTGGGCCTGGAGACCACAAATGGAGACAGAGCCAGTCAAGTGGCTGATTTGATAGTGTTGTTGATGCCAACATGGATGGGGGTGGTTTTTGTTCTGAGTTTTATTATATGAGGGTTTTTTTTTAATGTTGTAAGCCGCCAAGGAGTCACCTATGTGTGAGTTTGGACAGCTACATAAATTTGTATGTAAAAATAAATCACCTATTAATTATCTTGATTCAGTCTTTTTATATTTTCATTCCAAGTCTTAATCTGCACTTTTGGATTGATGGGTACTAAGGAAAACATGGTATTCAGCATTGCTTTTCTTTGCAAATCCTAGGAAAATACCATCTGGTGGCAAGCTGGTTCTGACACTTTCAACAGATGCCTGCGAGGGGAAAGAGAACTTTGTCCGTTACCTTGAACATGTTCAAGCAGTTATCACAGTGAACTCTACGAGAAGAGGCGATTTGAATATCAACATGACCTCACCAATGGGGACAAAATCCATCTTGCTGAGTCGGCGGCCAAGGGATGATGATTCCAAAGTGGGCTTTGACAAGTGGCCTTTCATGACTACACATTCTTGGGGAGAAGACCCCAGAGGTACTTGGGTTCTCGAAGTTGGGTTTGTTGGGATCTTGCCCCAAAAGGGAGTCCTGAAAGAATGGACATTAATGCTACATGGAACTCAAAGTGCACCCTACATAGACCAAATAGTGAAAGATTACCAGTCTAAACTGGCCATGTCCAAGAAGGAGGAGTTGGAAGAAGAATTAGATGAAGCAGTAGAGAGAAGTCTCAAAAGTATATTAAACAAGAATTAGCACTGCTTTGCATGCCAAATGGCTAGATTTCCCCTTTGTCCTTTCCTGTATGTCCCCATTAGGCATATAACATTCATTGTCTCTCGATCACTATCCAACCTTTTCATTCTACAATGGTGCATTGTCTAATTTTAACTACAGTGGAAATTTCTGAATTCTGAGCCACAGATATATGATTACAAACCAATTACTTTGCAAGAGTGTATGGCTGTAACTATTTTCATTTGAAGACAAATTATTTCGGGGAGGGGTATTTTATTTTGTTTTGCTACATTTGACCTCAAGCAACATGAAACAACCAACTGGCAATGTTTCTTTACATATTTTTATAACAGATAGATAATTTACAATTTTATTTTAAATTTTGGAAGAGGGCTTGCTGATGTAGACTTGCTGAAATATTGCCAGTTATTAAAAAAAGGGAAATAAATATCAAAATTTGGGGTTCTAAATTATATTTTATTTATATTTCCATGAATTGCTTTGAAATTAAACAAAAACAGCTGCAAAATCTTGTATCATTCTCCTGCTGAAAAATTTCCTCATTGCTGGCTGCTATTGGCCTTTGAAAAGTCTATATTCACTAACCAATATCTTCACCAGCATTTAGCAGTAAGAGAGAGATTTTTTTTGGCAGGAAACTGGTGCAACTTTTTGTTTTATTTATTTATTTATTAAATTTGTTCGCTGCCACAAGGCAACGGTTTATGTAGTTTTTTTCCTTAAAAAAAAAAACCCTCTCTTCCCCAAAACTCAACAAAACTTTAAGCACAGTTTTTGTTTAAAAGTCTAAAATACAGTTTGGTCTTAAGATCAGTTCAAGCACATTCCCAAAGCCAATAAAATAAGAATCATAGCTTGTCAATAGTTATAGAATACCGACTCTATTATGCATTATCACAAACTGCAAGCCTATAGACAGGGGTGGGCTGCTGGGGGTTTGCAGGGGTTCGGGAGAACCTCTAAGATTCTGTGTAGTTTGGAGAACCCCCAAATCCCACTCCTGGCTGGCCCCACCCACCCCGCCCCGCCCCTTCCAGGAGTCCCCACGCGGCCCATTTTGGATGTAGGTAAGTGCAGGGCGCGCACGGAGGCTTGGGAGGGCAAAAAATGGGCCTACCGGAAGTTCAGGAAGGCAAAAAATGACCTCCCCAGGCTCTGGAGGCCCCCTGGAGGCCGGAAACAGGCCCGTTTCCAGCCTCCAGAGGGCCTCCGGAGCCTGGGGAGGCCGTTTTCGCCCTCCCGGAGGCTTGAGGAAAGCCTCCGGAGCCCGGGATGGGCAACCCCCCCTGTGGTGCAGGAGGCTGACTAGGCCACGCCCACCATGGCCACGCCCACCACCCAGCAACCAGGCAGAGAACTCCTTGCTAAAAATTTTGAAGCCCACCCCTGCCTATAGTATCCTTGAACTAAGTCCATTGAATTTAGTGGGAGTTAATTTTGGTTATATAAGAAGGAAATTGCCCTGAAATAAATAGATGAAGTTTATGGGCAAGCTAGTTTTCTGAGCTGTAATGTTTACCCAGGTTCATAACCACAGCTTCAAGCTATCCCTAAGCTGCAAAAAGTCACCAATCGGTATCAGAAGTTGAAGTATTGATATCAGTAGTAAGCACCTCCCTTTTCTTTATTATAGTTCTTTTGGCAGACCAGTCTGTACAAATAATTCCCAGTTTATGTAGCATACTTTGACAACTGAATTTGTTGCTTGTTAACTAATTTCCTAAAGAGCAGGGAGATATGTACTCTTTGGAAGATACATCTAAATAAAATACTATGTAGAGTTTCTGCTATATTCATAATCCCAACATGAGCTATAGTGTGGCTTGAGTTCTAAGCTAGTGATAATTGTGCCCATGGCTGCCAGCTCATAGTCCTGCTTAGATTACTTTTCTAATGCCCTCATGTGAACAGATATAATATTAAAAGATGGATCAGGCAAGCTAATCCTTGACCCCAGTTTGCCAAATCATGGATTAGGAAAATAGTGCAGTGATGGTGATAGTGACTTATGGTGGGATTCCCACTAGTGATATGAAGCATCTTCAAGTGACCTATTGCTACCAATGAAGCAAAATATACCCTCTCCTTATTATTGTTATTTCAGCACAACAATAGTTGGATAACACTAAAAGGTTTTCTATGTGTCTTTGAGGATCCAACCTTTCTCTTTTCAAAGGCAAAGAATAATTATGTTGATTGGAGAGAGAAATAAGCATCTTTACCAATACCTCATGCCCACTTCTTATCTCTTCTCATCTCTGTCCTCCCACCTAAAAGAACTTTGACCTTAAACACCAACCTTCTGTTTATGATCATGAAAGTTGCCCTGGTGGATTCCACAGGAATGAGACCCATTTTACATCAAGCACATGAAATGGACATGCATAGTAACCTGCCTGGCAAAATTATTGACCCAAAATCCTGAGGAGAAAATACTCACAAATCAATTAATGTTCATCTTTCTCCTCACTCCTCACTAATATTCTCACAGTGAGGAGAAATGATGGGAAGGACTGCTTAATTATTATTATTATTATTATTATTATTATTATTATTATTATTATTATTATTATTATTAT
>QLTV01000974.1:11330200-11349849 GCA_003457575.1 Thermophis baileyi
TATTATTATTATTATTATTAGCAAAATTTGGGGAAGTGGGGGGAACGTTGCTGAAGCTCTTCTGTTCCATAGAAATTCCAGAGTGCAGAAATCAGAATGGTGTCCGAAATTCAGTGTAAAGAGAGTTTGATGCCGAGGAGGTACCATTAGCTATTCCTTGCCTGCATTCAGATTGGATTATAATGTACCACAATGTCACTGGACACTTCTGACAATCTTCATTCAGTACAGATATTACAAGAGATTGGATGGAGAAAGATTTCTTATGTGAGAATTTGGACTGTGTGAAATGAGAGCAGAAGCAAGCACAATTTGGTGTTCACATTAATGGCTTCAAAACCCAGCAAGTAATGTTGTTTTACCCTTTCCTTGATGCTTTCATACTGGGCTTTGGATTCTTAGCAGCATCCCAATTTTTTGCTTCTACTAGCACTCTGCACGCAAATAATGACTCTAATGAAATGTGGAATAATTAGTGTCTAATTCTCAATGCAAAATGCATTAGGGCACACATAATTTGTGCAGTGTTTCATACAAATTTATGGGCTGCAATAATGTTTGAACTGTCTCTCACACTTCTTTGTGTTTCTCCAGTTTTTAATATGTGGTATTTGCAAAGATAAAACCTCAAGCATTTCTATTACAAACCTGGCTATTCAGAAGTGGATTTTGGAAATTTATAAATCAAAGACATGGTTAATGAAGCCTCAGAACCAAAATAGTCTGGAAATATATATATGTAGATCTATCCCTTGATCTCCCAGATACAGGAATCAGTGAACAATAAGAACACCAATATTTCAGATTAAAAGCCATCATAAATCCAATCATTCAAAAAAGAAAAAGGGAATAAAAGCCATACAATTTAAAAACAGAATATAATAAGTAATAATATAGAAC
This sequence comes from Thermophis baileyi, assembly GCA_003457575.1. Lineage (NCBI taxonomy): Eukaryota > Metazoa > Chordata > Lepidosauria > Squamata > Dipsadidae > Thermophis > Thermophis baileyi. The sequence goes on from QLTV01000974.1 coordinate 11,331,101, forward strand.
TAAAATCGTTAGTGGTACAAAAATAAAGCAAGCAGTGAACCAATCTCATTTCTCTTGAGAATGAGTTCAGCAGCTAGAGTTTTGCAACTAAAAGAACTTTCTTTTTTCTACTCACTGATTAGCGTCTCAGGTGGACCAAAAAAACAGAGTTTGTAGACCAAAGCCAGCAGGGCTTATAACAAGTCCTACAAAAGCTCTCCAGCATATACAATAGGTGTAGAAGCCACATTTTTTTTACCATCTCAAGTTCAAAAATATTTCATTGGCAATTTTCTGTTGAGTATGTAATAATAATCTCAAAATAGGAACTGGAGCATGAAACGTCCAGATGTTCATTCTTCAAAGAAAAGAACCACTAGTTTATTGCTAAAACTGGGCACAGATTGTCCTGGCCCTTTTGTCTCTTGATTCTGCAAGAGCAACTCGGGACCCCCAGGTTTAAATACCTTATATTTTCGAAATAATGTCAATCCATAAAATATTGTATTCTCAATTCCAGATTAGTTTATTGGTTGATCAATATCTCTGACTTTCCATCCTCTAACAACATTTAGGATCTTCATGGAATCCTAAAAAGAATTTAGCTATTTTTTATTACATGTCTCTGGTACAATTCCAACTTTTTAAATTACGATAATTATGCAGGATATTACTTAAAATTTAGTTTGAAAATTGAAGACTTTGGCTAGACAAAATTGAGCTCTTTGAGGGTTAACTCATTTTCTCTCTTAAGGAAATGGATACTTAAATATTTCTCAACAACTCCATACAACCTGAAAGTGTGTAATTTTGTCAGGGACAAGATCACATGGCAGCATTATTTCATTTTTTTGTACTAAATCATTCCTTGATTAACTACATCAACTGTATCATTCCATCACCTTTTGTTTTTCTGCCTTTGAGCTCAGAAGGCCAATGGGAGCCTTCTAAAGGAAAAACTATCGTTTCTTCAAGAAAAGCAATGTTATATAAAGCCCTGAATAGAAAGGTAAAAAGTATAAGATAAACAAATTAGAATAAATTGGGTTTACAGCAACTAATACCCAATACTTCTTTTGTACAGAGATGAGATAGAGAAATAAAAGCGATAGAGACAGAAACAACTGATACTGCAGAACTTCTTTGATTTAGCCTCTGAAATCTCAAGTAAGAAGAATTTCAAATTTCAGCTCTGAGAAAGCTTTTGCTGTTTGACACTTCCTTTCAGTCCCCATCTTCTTTCTTAACTTAACATTGTGCTACATTGACAGCATCCACTGCCAATGTAATTTTCCTTTATTTCCTGCTTAACTTGAAAAAAATAGGAGTGTTTACTCTTAAATAACTCTTGGAATTATACTTCAAGGGTTATATTTTCTGCCTGTGAATGACCGAGCTATCTGATTATTTCCAATATTAAATCATACTTAACAGCATCACCTTTTATTTGCTCCCTTCGCCTTGCCTTGTGGAGTTTTATTTATTTATAAGACAAACAATTTATTCTAATTTGTTTGCCTTATACTTTTTACTTTGCAGGTTCATGCAGGTACCAGGTTGCCTCTCTCTGAACTGGAAAATATTGCACTAACTCAAAATGGTGCATATGAGCTTTCCAAAGTGTCTCTCTAATCAGATCTAGAAAATCTGCCGAATTTCAACAAGTAATCTGGAGTAGAGGGGATTTATATATACAACTATTATAGCACAACACACAGCCCTTTACATCTATTTATTCTAGTAATAGAGTTCATTGCAGGAGCCTTCTCGGTAAGATGTTAATTATTAGTTTCTTACAAAACAGAAGATAAAACTAAGGTTAAAGTGCTTGCCAGATGGCTGATTAGACACAGGGGGCAAATTAATGGGCAGATGATAAAGCAAGTGGAATCTTCTACTGGAATATCTGGAAGTGATTTTCATGCCTCAAGATCATGGCATGTGCAGCTGTCATATGTAGGGAATAATGCTCAAAACGCTTCCCTTGCCGTCTTGAGATTTTATTGCAGAGCCAGGGGCTCTGTATCTATATCCCTTCAGTGTTTACAGTTCCTAATGCCAAAGTTTTATGTATGGAGTGCAAACTCATGAGTATCTTGACTTTCCCTATGGGAAGCCACAGGTTATCCAAAATAATTAGGGGTTTTTTTTGTTTTTTGTTTTGTTTTGTTTTTTTTGCTGCTCCAAAACGTGACTCTTGGCTTGGAAGCAGAAAAGACACATTTTGTTATTTGACTCTTTTTGCCAGGAAATTTAGCCACACTTGTTTTTGCTTGATTCTTTCTGCTCTGCCTGATCGGTTCCTGTCATGGGTAAATTGTTAGAACTTCTGGGATTTAGCAATAAAGGGACATTAAAACAATGGATTTTGGATGTAGATTGGGGGAGAAGTTGGAGCACCAGGCTAATCAGTCATTTAAAGCAGTGTTTCTCAAATTTGGCAACTTTAAAATATGTGGATTTCAGCTCCCAGAATTCCTCAGTCAGCATGTCTGGCTGGGGAATTCTGGGAGTCGAAGTCCACATATCTTAAAGTTGCTAAGGTTGAAAAACACTGATTTAAAGCATTTTAAAAATCTGGTTTCCTATTGGGTTCTAGCTTCTAAACTTTACTCTCTGAGGAGTCCTTTGTGCTCTCTGAGCTTGGTTGTTTTCTTGCAGACATTTCATTACCCAAACTAGGTAACATCATCAGTGCTAGGAGCACTACTAGTTTGGGTAAAGAGCTATCCGCAAGAAAGCAACCAATCTCAGAGACTCCTCATTTCAACCTTGAGCTACAAATATTCTCCTTTATTGGTCTTTATTCTCTGGAGTCCCAAAAATTAAGAACATTCTTATTGGCAAATTTGCAGGGAATACTAATGAAAAAGGCTGCATCTGCCTTTATGTTTTGGATCAGGCAAAGAATTTACTGACTTCTTTCTATATTGCTCTTATTACAATGGCAGTGGGTTGATTCTGATTGTCCCTTTACTATCTGAGCATCCAGGGTCCACTGGCGCCTTTTATGCAGTTTATCTGTTAACCAGTAGAACTATTAATCACACATATAGGGTTGCTAGGTTTTGTGCTACTGGTTTGCATCCCTCAAAGGTTAATGATTGCTTGACGCTGAATGCAGGCACTGGGTCGCCATGGTTCTTATCTCTTTCATTTTTAATTCAATTTTTATTTATATTCTTCCTATTTTCTTTCTCTTTTTAAAGAATGGACGGCGTTTACTCTCAATAGTGCCAGTCTTGTGATGGTAATAAAATGAGAATCTGTTCAATTATTTCGTGATTTATTTGCACTTGTGCCTTGCGGTACTGGGCACAGTCAAAGATATATTTCCTTTGCAAAGTGAAAACTAATCGTATGCATTTTTCACCAAATCAATTTAAACATCTACTTTTCTTTGTTTAATTTGCAACGAGTAAACTGGTTATTTGAGGGTAACTGTTATAGTTACTATATTGCAACTTTCAAATCTCCCAGTATGGTTTAATTTATGAAGCTCCAATGCTGGACATCAAAAAGGCATGGCTAGTTATATGCTTGAATAAAAAGGGAGATTGTGCATTCCAGGTAAAGCTTCATAACAACATGTAAACAATTATGATGCACACCAGACAAATCTGAACTTTGTTGACCAAATAGAACATGGAACTTAAATGTATATTCTGACAGTATGGGAATCATGTGAATTTATAATACGGCCAAATATTGTTCATAGCCTGAAACTCCACCTGCGTAGTGGCTCCTTATTCTTTTTTGGGATAGGCAGTGTCCATAATGTGCAAAAACATGCAGGCCCTGGGACCGTAGGAATCCTGTGAGTGGCGAGACTTGAAGGAAAATAGAAACTACTGTATATTCTCAAACTGTGTACTGATCTGCAAATATTGGCATTATTAAATTAGTTCTGGATTTTTTGTTTGTTTATTTGTTTGCTATTATGAATGGAAATTGGTACATCTTTTTAAACCCATGAATGTAAAACAGAGTTAAAGACTACATTGGGGCTTGTTCTATTCTCAGATTTTTGCATGAACGTGAGTGTTTTAATAACCAAAAGAGAAGGATTTTAATAACCAAATCCTTCTGACGACAGCACGAAAATTCTCAGCCACAATTGAGCACACTTTAAATTCAGAGACTTCCATTCCCTTTGATGAGAGAAGCACATTAGAATCATATGCATCAGCATTTGTGGGTGTTTTTGCATGAAACACTTTTATAGTGGAAAACGAGGAAGCCTTTGGATAAACAAGTTGCATGGCCATAAATTCTCCCTAAAGCTAATTAAGAACAGACTTCCTTTGAATCTCGTTGTTTTTGTTTAAACCGTGATTTCTTAAAACTTAATGAGCATACAGTATGAACATGCATATCTGAGAGTAGAATTTGCTTCTACTGTGATGACCGTCAACTCTATTCTAGTCCTGCATGAAATCATTGCTCCATTGGAGACGAATATCCCTATTGGCATAATGCATTTTCATCAAATTCAGCAGTAGCAGGGAACCAAATACTGTAGGCATTGCAGCTATCTTTCCTTGCTGGTTCAGTTCATCTATACTTATGTATGTAACCGTTTAAACCTTTGAAATTTAAACATTTAAACTTTTGCTATACTATATGGAATGTGTAGTAGTAGCATACTGGCATTATCGTATGTTATATATTTATATAGACACATCCTATTGTAAATAAGAGTAAGAATTTATTGCATATATGCATACATACGTATGTGTGTATGCATTTCTAACAGATGTGCATAGCCCATGCAAATTTATTTACTGTGAAAGCAAAAATCACAATAATGTCTCAGAAAGCCTTCTAAATGATAATGGAGGGGCTCATTGAATTTATATGTAGAGATGCCATTGCTGTGATGTAAGTTTTCCACTTGAACATTAAAAGTCTTATATTGTAGCAAAATAACTAAATGGGTGTATATATTTTCATAATCCCAATGGAAAAGCAATGCTAAGGAGCAATGGCACATTTTGATATTAATAGTATTATTATGTAGATAGATTCAATTTGTAGGATTTTAATTTATTGTATGCATCAGAATGCAGTTATGAGTCCTTTTTGTGATACTGCTGATGCAAAATGATGTTTATTTATCATAATTGTTTGTTTGTTTTTAAAGTGGGAGTCATGGGATAAATTGTATACAGGCAATGAACTATGAAGCCCTGTGCTAATGTTTTATAATATGAGTAAAAATAAAGAGATGTTGTAAAGCAGTAGATCCAAGCACAATTGCTTATCAGTAGCTATGTGACAGTGTAGTCTTTACATTTAGATTAAAAAAAACTGTGGCAGAACATGCTGGTATGATTGTTTCAGAGGTTAGGTAAAGAAAACTTGCACTTTCTCGGAAAGGCAGTCTGTTCTCCATCTGCCTTTTTTATATTTAGACTAAATATAATCTAAGAACAAGTGAAATGAGAAGCTGGAGTCTCAAAATCTCACCAAACCGTCTGCTGAAATTGACATGTGAATTGGTTTGCTATAGTAATAGGCTGTTTTATTTATTTATTAATTGATATATTTATACATGGACCTTTACAAACTGTTTTCCGGGGCAATCTAAAAACTACAGTGAAATATCTACAACATTTTAGAACTGCGTAAAACCTACAAAGCTAATTATGTGAAAGGGCTGGATTGCTTTGCACTAAAACGTAGTAAGTTGGACATCAGGGGAACTTCTTCAGGAAGAATAGCAATAGCAATAGCACTTAGACTTATATACCGCTTTACAGTGCTTTACAGCCCTCTCTAAGCGGTTCACAGAGTCAGCATATTGCCCCCAACAATCTGGGTGCTCATTTTACCCACCTCGGAAGGATGGAAGGCTGAGTCAACCTTGAGCCGGTGAGATTTGAACCGCCGAACTGCAGCTAGCAGTCAGCTGAAGTAGCCTGCAGTACTGCACTCTAACCACTGCGCCACCTCGGCTCTTTTACATTCCACAAACTAGATAGAACTATGGAAAAGGCCCATCTCTCATCCACAGCTGGCACATCATAAGGTAAGAGAAGACCAGAGGTGGTATTCTGCCGGTTCAGACTGGTTTGGGCGAACCGGTAGCGCCGACCCGGACATAATACCGTCCTATTTAGCCACGTTCTCGTGGCTGGGCACTTGCGCAGAAGGCGTGCGCATGAGTAAAGAGCATGCACAGGATGCTTTGCCCATGAGCAGAGGTGGCGCGCTCACATTTGCGAACCGGTAGGGAAGGTAAGTGAATACCAACCCTGGAGAAGACTGATAATGAGGCACATTGTTTCAAGTATTCAAGTACCAGGATTGATATTTTGAAGTGTGCCAACAAACAAATAAGGAATTATTGGATTAAAAAAAAAAAAGCTCTGGGAATATATTTCTGTTCTTTCAGAGCAGCACAAAATACAATACATTGCAATCTAATGAGCGTGACTAATAACAGTGAAGTTATTTATGTGCAACAGGAGGGCTCTATTGCCCATGTACACGTAGGTGGACTTTCCATTGGCATCTAATTGGACACTGTGGAAATATGTAGCTGGACTACATCATGTAGGAGTGAAGATTCTGTTACTTTCAAGAAATTCTGTAATTTCCATGCTCTTCAATCATGGATATAATATGCTATAATATGACCTATGGTCAAGCCTAATTTATTACTTTGGAGATGGCCTTTGTGCTTATCCAGTGGGATATTATATTTTCTCTTTTTTAATGACTGGTTCTATTTTCAAATCTTTGAATAAACAAAAATCTGCTTTGCATAGGGTATAATAGTCTTGCCTGGAGTGGCCTGACTTTGTAGCCAAGATTATAGGCATGTGAGAAATGACCCTGAGCCCATTTTGGAAATTGGAGGATTTTAAATCATAATGTCTAAATAGAAATGTGAGACACAAATGTGCTTTATGCTGACGGTTTTATTTCCACTGAAAACATATTCAGATATATTTTGAAGGGCAAACCTGACTAAGCAGTGGGGAGCAATAATGCCCATGCTGCCACAACACAATTACCTAATTTAATGCTCATGTTTTGTAGAACAATAAAAAGGAATCAACTGAGTCTGTCAAGGATACCCATAGAACTAAATTTATCTCAAACAAACCCCATCATACAGAAGATTAAATTAACTCCATCCAGTCAAATGGAGTGGGATCTAATCATCTACTGAGCCATTTTCCTTATGAAGTCCTCCTGATAAAAGAGCTGAGGAGAAGTAATGTCTTCCCTTATAGAACTCACTGCCAATACAGGGCAGCACAGAGCATGGTTTCCCGAATATTGGCTGCAACCTATTGCTGCTGTGCTGGCCTAGCCTATGGGGAAGGGGCTAGTAATGTTGAAAAGCCTTACTATTATTTTCCTGGTGCAAGACCTTCTGGAAATTCAGACAGTTCCTGAAGAAAATGGTTAGCTCTGTGTTTCCAAAATGGCAATACTTGATCCCGTTACCATGATTCCATGATTCTAAAACCACTAGTGGTTTTAAGCATAATGTGGGAATAGGGCCTATGGATGGCTTCCCTGAACTGGCCAGTATCACTTACTGGGAGCCACTACTTGCTTAGTGATAGTATTTCCCCCATTTGGTGGCCTCTAGAGATGTTGGTCTTCCCTCAGCCCATTCCTTTTGGCATGCTGGCTGGGAGTTGAAGTTCAATATATCTAGAAAGCAGCAAGGAATTATCCATAAATAGATAAGGGAGTCTTTGCCAAGATATGCAAATACTCCCAATAAAAATAGTTGACAATATAATAGCCTGATTTTTTTTATTGTTAGTGTTAGATGCACTTATCATCTAAAAGCATTTTCTTTTAAGAATTTCTCCTTCAGGGATTTCTTAGCAATTGAGGAAGATGAAAACTTACCATGGGTGAAACCCATTGCTTAGAGAGTTTTGCCTTGGAGTCTACTGTTAGTTTTGGTTCCATCCTCTCATCTTCTTTCAGAGTTGTGTATGTAATCAGATGCACACCTATTGTTTCTTTCATGTATGCAACACCCTTTTCAATGACAAGGAATTGCCAGTTCTATAAATGGAGCCAAATGAATTTCTTTGAAAGTAAGTGAGAAAGTTATGTGGACAGGAAATGCCAACTTAAAGTACCAGATCTATATCTCAAAGATTGGATTAAGATAACTATGAGTTAAAGTGGAATTATTTTTTTACAGCAATTTAATCCTTACCTTCACTGCTATGCATTTTTAGATATGCTTCAGCACTGTGACCTGCAGCTTGACTATTGCAGCAGTTCTTAAATCTTTGGTAAGAAATTCTCAATAAAATGGATCTGCTCAAAAATCAGACTGACTGACAACAGACTATGCTACCCACAAACCTGGGGTCTGTTTTTCTGGTGAAACTTGAGCCACCGTATGCAGATCCTCATGTTAAAGCAATGCTCTTTTAACTTTATGTGTTCCATAGTTGACCCAAAATGGAAACATACAACTTAAATTCCTATATAGCTACCTCACTGTATAAGATTGCTCAGCCTTCTTATCATGCAAGAAACAAACCACCACCTATCACTAAGCTTACAGTCAAATGTTTATAACTGCTGTTGATGGCAACGAACATAAAGGCTTGGTAATCCTACAAGTGATCCAGATGTACTTAACCTGTTCACAACTGCTTGGAGAAAATATGATGCAGAAGGTCTCCTAATGTCCAGCGATGGGTTCTTCTGCCACTCTATCATTTAAAAAGTTATCTATGAGTTCCATCTAATAACGTTGGTTTTGCATCCACTAGCTGAGACTTTGGAAAAAGTGCAAAGAAGAGCAACTAGAATGATTAAAGGCCTGGAGACAAAAACATATGAGGAACGGTTGCAGGATTTGGGTTTGGCTAGTCTAGAGAAAAGAAGGACTAGGGGTGACATGATAGCAGTATTCCAGTATTTGAGGGGCTGCCAACAAAGAGGAGGAGGGGTCAAATTATTCTCCAAAGCACGAGAAGGCAAGACAAGAAACAGTGGATGGAAACTAATCAAGAAGAGAAGCAACCTGGAATTAAGGAGAAATTTCCTAACAGTGAGAACAATTAACCAGTGTAACAGCTTGCCATCAGAAGTTGTGGGTGCTTCATCATTGGAGGTTTTTAAATAGAGACTAGACCTTCTCTGAAATGGTATAGGATCTCCTGCTTGAGCAGGTGGTTGGACTAGAAGACCTTGAAGGTCCCTTCCAGCTCTACTCTGATTGAGCTTAAGACAGAAGTTCCTCCATTGTGTGTCATCACTACTGAAAAGGCAATTGGCGCTACCTGTGCCTGCTAATTTGTATTCATATTTGGTTTTAGTTTTAACCTTTATAAATGATAGGAAGAGTTGAAAGCAGTTTTGCTGTTTAATTCTCACAACTATCTGTTTAGAAAGGGATAAATAAGTTGCAGAGAAAACATCTCTGGACAGGAATATACAAATATTCATATCAAATAAGCAGCTAACTCAATTGGGCTTCTGTACCAGAAACCTAAAGCTACCAGTATTTTAATTTCTATGCAAATGTTCAGAAAAAGAGAGCCTTGGGCAATTAATTAACATTCATAATTCTGTATCTAGTCAGGTCCATTGCTTAGACTTAAAAGTGAGAGCCAAGGATTCTAACTGCATTGTGCATAGAGGTCCAAGTGACTTCCTAATATTCTGCCTTTTGTGGTTAAATGGCAACACAGATCCTCTGAGCAAATACATCTATGGAAGACAAAATATTTATTAGGCAAAAATCAACCAAATGGTACCAGCTAACATTCTGATATTTGCATCATCAGAAACTCAGGTATTAGTATAGTCCAAGAATCACTTCAATGAAGACATCAAATCCGTTTGTATTATATTTGATACACTTCTGGACATGTGGTGGCACCAAGCACAATGGCCCCAATCCCTTGCAAGTCAATTTGATTAAGAAAAACTTGTGATCTTAATAGAGGTGTACTTCTCCCCTATTATTTTCCTTTGATCGTTGATTTAATGGGGAATAGAGAGTATTTTGGTTCTTCCCTGGAGGATTGGGACAGTTTAATTCCAAACAAGTTCTTACGAACATATTAGGTCTAAATTAATATTTAGAGCTGGGGATACATTAAACCGGTTGTTCAGGTCCTTCTTTCTTTTGATGGTGTGGCTACTCTTCCCCATGTCCATTCTTCTAACAGAAGCCAACATAGGGATAATCTTGAAAAATGGGGGCTTCTGTTGGACAACAGCCTCCAGAGATGGCAAAACTGAGTGTGAGGGAGTGACATTTGAATTTTATTTAAGATCCCCAAGGTGAAACAACTACAATTTTGCTATTGGCAGAGAAATTCAACTCCACATTCACTATTTTTATCACTCCATCAGACAATATAAGGGGAGAGTAGTGAGGATCAAGCAAAATACATGTTTTAGGCTACCAACATCAAACCATTCACATTGGTAGGGTTCCGTTAATTTTCTTTTAGCATTGCTTTTAAATTAAAAAAAAAAAACTCTGAGGATCACTTCTGTAATAATTGTAAGCTGGATTAATTGGCTGTTTGAAGGTGCATACTAATGTTTTTTGTCTTCTAATTTCTTTTTGCTGGTTTTCTCAGTCATGGTCTCCATAATCATAGCAGTTTCTTCATAGCTTTCAATTTTGTCATCAGAGAATTTTTCAATGGATTCTACCATTTCTACCTTCTCATAACTCATAGTGTTTGGGGAAGCTAATTCCTTATGCAAGCCATCCTGCTTCTTGCATTGCTTCTTTCCATAAATTCCTTCTTCATTTCGTTCACTTGAACATGATGTGGAAAATGGTTCAGGTGCCCCAGTAAATTGCATGTTTGGAAACTCTTGTTTTTTTCCAAGTTCTCTCCAGACCCTGGATCCATCATCATCCTTCTCTTTGCCTATCAGCTTGTATTCATATTTAATGTCTTTCTGCATCCTTGATCGCTCTTGCATTCCATGGACTTCAAGTTCACTTTTGCAAAGTTCAGGAGATCTGGGTAATTCTGGGATTGGTTTCATACCACGTGATATATTTCCTTCAACATCCGAAACAATGACTCTACCCTTATAAGGAATAGGTAAAGAATGGAAGCAGGTGTCATCATAGCTGCCTTTTTCTGCGATAACTACATACCCTTTAGCATGGAACCCAGTTCTAGGTTCCTGTCTTTGATAGCATCTGACTTTCTCTTTTACTATATTGCACAATTTGTCAAAAGCTTTGCTTATTTGTGCTCCATCAGGCACATCTTCTTCAGTTTTTCTGGGCTCAGTTTCTTCCTTTGTACCATTGGATCCACGTTCGCTTTCTGTGAGTAATCCTTCATGCTTGAAATCCATTGGAACTTGGTCAAATCCTTCTTGTGGCTGGTCAAACGTTTTTTCTAAGGAAGACCCATTGGTAAGATCTTTTGGTGTAATCTCCTTCCTCTTAAACATTTTCTTTGGCAGACTTCTTTGTCGAAACTTGGCAGCAGCAATGTCTTGCATGACCAGTGTAATGTCTACATGAATGGAAATAAAACAACCATAAATATAACATGAGATGCAGCCCACTAAAGAGGAAATGTATCATATGCAGACATTACCTCAAATATGGTTAATAAGGGTGGCTTGAATATTTGTTGAAGAAAATGTTAGATCAGAGTGCACCATTTGTTTAGGCAGTGTCTATACTTGCCCTTTGAGTGATTCACTCCAACATGTTGGTTAAGCAAAGACAAAACCTAAATGTGATTAACTTTTAATGACAAATTTAAGTTGATTGGATTTGTTTACTATAATTTTACTTTAATGCAATTAGTATGATTACTGCTTACCTAATTGCTTACATAATTATTGCTAAAACCATATACATACACACATTCTCAAGATAATACCTGAATGGATGATTCATATATGATGAATATTTAGATGGAGCTACTGTACAGAGAAAGAAAAGGAACTTCTCCCTGCCTTTTTCTCTCTCTGGTTCTTTCTCTCTGTATCTCTGTCTCTGTCTCTGTCTCTGTCTCTGTCTCTGTCTCTGTCTCTGTCTCTGTCTCTGTCTCTGTCTCTCTATCTCTGTCTCTTTCTCTCTCTCTCTCTCTCTCTCTCTCTCTCTCTCTCTCTCTAATGTGCCACTTCGGGAACTCACACACACACACACACACACACGTGGATTACATTTTTAATTTTGTTAGGTACAGTCTATAAAGACAAAGCTACAGCTTTCAAATCTGACTATAACCTACAAAGATGCTCCAAAACCTTATGGACATTTCAGCAATATGGACTTCTGTGATACTGTAATTCAACATTACTAGCATGATTGTGTAAGAAAACACTGGTATTTACCAGGGTGCTGCTGGACCATAAAGTCCATGCAATTAACAAGAAATTAAATAAGGGAGGCTCAAGTGATGAAGACACCCAGCCAATAGTTGATCTCAAAAAGCTAAATAGAATCAGATCAAGTCAGCACTAGAATAAGAGATCCCCAGGAAATCCCAGGGTTATAGATGATAGACTAGTCTAAAAAGTTTAAAAAATAATCCTGGAAAAAGAGCTAATCACTTCCCCATTGTTAACAAGAAACATACACAACTTATAGCCATTAGAAGTCAAGCTACATGTGATGAAACTATTTTATGTAAGAGAGAAAGTTCATTTTAATACAACCAAAATTCAGGCATAATTATTTTAGGATTTATCAGGAGGCAGGATTTATTCCTGAGCTGTATATATACAAAACATTAACTCATCACAAATTTTCAGGATCCCAATGAACAGAAATGTTAACTCATTTTAAAAGTATTGGGAGTACGCTCTAGGAACTGTGAGGTTGGAGACCTCTCTTCTTTCTAAGAAATCAGTAGATGATTTGGTTGTTGTCCATCTTCCTTCGGTAAATGCAATGATTTTGTTTAGAATAGAATAGAATAGAATAGAATAGAATAGAATAGAATAGAATAGAATAGAATAGAATAGAATAGAATAGAATAGAATAGAATAGAATAGAATAGAATAGAATAGAATAGAATAGAATAGAATAGAATAGAATAGAATAGAATTTTTTATTGGCCAAGTGTGATTGGACACACAAGGAATTTGTCTTTGGTGCATATGCTCTCAGCGTACATAAAAAGACAAGATACATTCGTCAAGAATCATAAGGTACAACACTTAATGATAGTCCGGGTACAAATAAGCAATCAAATCATAGTAGGAACCAGTCAATATAAATTGTAAGGATACAAGCAACAAAGTTACAGTCATACAGTCATTTGTGGGAGGAGATGGGTGATCTTTTCCATAAGAAAAGAGTTAACGTACTGTAAGTCACCTGTGTTCAGGTAACACGAACAATGAGATCAGCATACAGAAACATATCACACGTTGCTCTCATAGGCTAAAATCATTTCTGTGGACACTTGATTACCTGTGCCTTTCAAGGGTGGTGTCTCTGAGGGCCTGTAGGTCTGTGGAAATAGGGTTACTGGAGTTCCAACAATAGCAGAATTCAATCTATCAGAATAGGGAAAAGATATAAGGCAGGATCAATACATTCCACCAAAACAAAACCTAAACAAACATTTGAAATAATGTTTAAAATAATGCCAAGGCAACCCAGGTGGGTTACATCCATGTAATTATACGTGATATTTTCCAAATAAGTTCTTTTTATTCCATTCCGAACCTGTTGCCTTAAGGTGAGCTACATGGAGGGCAATCCTCACTCGCCTCTCTATATCAACTCCCTGCAAATCCATTGTCATCAATCATTCTAGAATAGAATGTCATACTCTGGCAGGTTAACAAAGCACATAGGAATGCCACTGAAAAATAACTGAGGAGCAAGAACCTACGCAGAGAGGACCCCGGTTGGAGTAACTGAGATTGATACCCCTAGAAAGCTCTGTGAACGGGAAACTGCTAGTGGTAAAAAATAAAACAAAGTGCTCTAGATCTCATATACTGTATATCCAAAGCCATCTCAGTCCCTGAAATTTTCAGTTGTCTAAGAGAAAAGTCAGAACTGCTTCTGTTCACCATTCCTGAAGGTTACTCTTTCTCTTACTTCTCTTTAAGCATATAATTGGACCATACGGTTGCCCCTCCTCCACCTTAAAGATGTGTGGGTTTAAAAGGTGGAGTGCATGAATATACATCTCAATTTCCCTGCATGTACTTTCCATGTTTACTCCACTATAAAAGTCTTGCACATGTGCAGAGATGGACATGCTCTAGAGAGAATCCTCATACAATAAGTCACCCATTATGGAGAAGAACTTGGAGAAGCAAAATACGATTTAAATCCAAGAAAGGCAGAGAATGTTAATGTTAAACTGGCTTTGCCTTAAATCCCTTGGGTACAATAGAGAGGGTAGAAAAACCACAATTAGACTTTCAAGATTATGTTATTACAATCTATATCAAAAGAGTTCCAGTATTTCTTGTGGAATCCATTTCCTGATCTGGCCTACCTCAAAGGAGTGACAGCCATCATGTAGAGGCTTCTAAGCACATCTATCTACAAATACGTAAACAGGCATGAAGGGCACTCTGATTAGATTCATTCCCTTTCATTTTAATAGCATGGTCAGATCATGCTATTAAAATGAAAGGGAATGAATCTAATCAGACTACCCTTCATGCTGTTTTTTTAACTCTTATTGATCAGCATATTGTCTTAACAGAGCACTTTGTGGGTGCATTCTATTTTTAAAGCAATACTGTTTGGATCTACATATGCTTGCAATTGTTGTTCTGTGGTCACACATGAATAAATACAGGACAATATGTTTGTAAGCAGGCAATTATGATTTATGGGCATAATATTGTCCCTGCAGTTAAGACAGGAGGAATTCTCTCTCCTCAATCACTTTGATTTAAAAGAGGGGAAAGTGTTCCAACCACAACTATGGTGAGATAATTACCAAGAGAAGTATTATTAATGCAGATCTTTTCTAGATCATTTAAAATTTTGTGAATGACTAGTTCTATCTATGCACATCTCTGCAACTACTGCAGATTTGTTTATTTTTTAAAAAAAGATATATGATTATTGACAGTTGCACAAAGCGTTCCCCTTGACATCAACAGAATTGAAACAGAAAGTAACCATAAATTAATTGCCTTGAATCTCAGGTCTGCTTACCCAATTAAAAACAAAATTTGAGGTTGGAAAAGCCTGGTTTTATACTCTTACAAGGAAGAGTTGAAAATCAACAATGGGGGTTGGTAGTATCTCAGCAACAACAGGAAGTCAATATTTCATTTAGGATGTTGCACAGTACTGGAGAATAATGTTTTGGTCTGAGAAGTTTAGACACCCTGCCATGCCAGCCAAAATAGAGAAACCTGGAAAGCTGTTATGAATAGTCCTATCATTTAAAATATGGAACAATATGGTCAAGACCTGATTGTTCAGTATTGAAATGATTTCTTAGGTACAACTTGATGAAACTCTAAGCTATTTTGCTTTTTGTTTCAAGAATTTCCATACCTGCTATCTTCATTTTCAATTACACGTTTGTAACGCTCCAATTCACTCTCTAGGGACTGCTTATAAATGGACAGCTGGCGACACTGGTTGGTGTATTTCTCCAAGGTCCTTTCAGCATCTTCTATGCCCTTTCTCAGACTGTCAATCTGGTCATTATATAGATGGATCTCATCATTGTAGCTCTGCTGTGTGTCCTTAATCACCTGATCCAGCATTGCTGTCTGTTTTAAAAAAAGGAAGATGTGAGAGATTTCCTAAGGCTGGTCTGCTATGGGGAAACAGCACAGTTCACTAGCAGCAAAGATGCAGAATACTACCCTATTTCAATGACATGAAACAAATTATTGATACTTTTGTGTTTCAAGTATCACTTGGCATTAAAAAATACACACACAAAAAACAACCAATATTAACACACCATAACAATGAGCAGCAAGCAAGTTGAGAAATTATATTTAGATAGCACAATGCCCAAGGTATAATTTCTTAAAAGTGTTCATCAGTCCTAATATAAATAATGTTAACAAAAACCTGCACATGTGCATCAGTTAAAGTTCTAAGTTCATACCCAGTATATAGGATTAGTGTAGTACTATAGTACTAATGTTTCTAATATGTAGAAAAGTGATGGGTTCAATATAATCCTGAATCTGTTTCTGTGATCATAAAGGTTTCATTGGAAAATTTAGCAGCAGGCCATCCCAAAATGGTAGCTTGATTTTTTCTCTGCACTTTTCAGTCAAAGGACTACTGTAGTAAGATTAGGATTAGGATTAGGATTAGGATTAGGATTAGGATTAGGATTAGGATCAGGATCAGGATCAGGATCAGGATCAGGATCAGGATCAGGATCAGGATCAGGATCAGGATCAAGATCAAGATTAAATTATTATTTTTATACCATAGATTTAGCACACTCATTTTACTGTACTCCCACTCAGGCCCCAGTGAATTGTTGATAACTTTATAAAGTCAACCTCCTCCCACTTCACTGTTCCTAAACGCCATATCCTTGCAGGGAAAAGAAATGATGCAACTACTGGAGTTCTATAGATGTGTAGTAACATGAACCTGGAATTTTGCACAGGCACTACAAGGACTTGAAGTGCCAAGACAAGCAGTGCCATTCTACATTGTGTTCTCAAGAAAAACTGAAGCCCATTCCTTAATGTGTCTCCCATTAAAAAATTAAAAATCAAATCAAATCAAATCAAAATAAATTAAATTGAATTGAATTAAATTAAATTTTGAGATCCTCTGAGAGTTCTCCTGAAGAATCAAAACATTGAATTTGAATAAAACTATCCTTCCTCTTTCTCCATGCCCCCAAAATATTATTTATTTATTTATTTTACAAATATTACACTTGAACAAGGGAGGAAAAAGACATGTTTTTACATTCTGCTGCAGGCAGTTGAAACTATTTGTCAGAAAAGTTTCCAGTGGGATACATATTGACCACCAGATGGTGCTCAGTCACCTGAAAAACAGATTTGCCTGATAGGAAAATTGTATTATCACTTGGAATACAAATGAAAGAAATCAAATCAACTCAAATATCGTTATGATGATCTTTGACCAACTTTTACAGTAAAAAACAAAACCGGCATTGGAAAGATTTATTATTCAGATAATTCTGAAAACTCAAGAGTATATTCTGTAAGATCTTAATTAATTTTACTCAAAATGTATCTTCACAGATCCTGGTAACAATTTCCATTCCTAGGACTGAAGAGCTGGGTAGAAGCGAAGTGTACAGGTTAAATACTCTACTACAATGAACCCTCATAGCTTATAATCTGTCTGGTGTTTTTAGCTGATAGAGGAGAAGAGCAAGTAACGATTCTAAGATATCCACAGAGTGCTAAACATGAAACAGGCATGCATGCCAATAAAAGCATGTAACATTAGAAAAAGGCACTGATTTTTTGTAACGAAATGTGAGTCTTCCTAGTGAGCAAGAGGGCCAAAGTGATACTAATGCGAAAAAATTAGGATGCCATCTTTTTGCATAAAATGATTGTCTATGGAGGTAGTGGAGCATGAAAGAATGCTAAAAGGGGGGATGGTGAAAATGGGAGAAAACAGGGGGCTTAATCAAGGGATGATGCATGCTAACTTCTTCAGGGCAGGTGACATTACACTCTCAGAGAAGCACTGCTTATCTCCAGGTCCAATTGTTCACGTGTCAAGCCCACAGGAGTCAAAACTCAGACTTCAGAGAATGCTATTCCCCTTCCTCAATTTCTCAAGGTCAAAATAATCCCGGATTACACCAGAGCGTGCCACCTTGCTCATCCTACTATCCAACTTGAGTGGATCCTAGCAACTTTATACTCTAAGAAAGTGGTAAATCCATCTAGCATGACTGTAGCAGAGGTGGGTTCCTCCCAGTTCGGACCGGTTCTCCCGAACCGGTAGCGACCCGCTGGTGATGTCATAGTGATGTCATGGATCCAGTTCGGTTGGTGCCAGTCCGTGGGCGCCGCCATCTCTTTTTTTTAAATTTTTTTAAATTTGTTTTTGAAAAAAAAAATTGAATTTTTTTTCCGTTTTTTTTCCTTCTGCGCATGCGCAGAAGCCGAGTTTCCGGCACTGCGCATGTGTCGCCATCTTGTTTTTGGCTCTTTTGGGGGGGGATTTTTTTAATTTTTCGGCACTGCACACATGCCCATGAGGCATGGCGGCGTGGCGTGGGAGGAAGCGAACCAGCAGCGAGGTAAGTTAGAATCCACCCCTGGACTGTAGGAGCTTTGTCCTATTCTTAAAAGGACCCAGGTTACTCTGAACAGGACCATTAGTGGGAATCTCTGGATGTGATAACCACAGAGAAAAATAGTTGAGACCTACGCTATTTCTCAAATAACCTCCTGCTTGTGAAACAACTATATTTATTTATTTATTTATTTTATAAAATTTATATGCCGCCCAACTCCCGAAGGACTCTGGGCGGCTTACATCATAAAAAATAAAACATATAAAAACAATTTAAAAAAGAAAGGGGAAAAAAAAACCCCAACTATATTTAAAATAAAACATTCACACAACCATGCATGGGCCAATCAGAACAACTATTGGCCCCAGGCCTGCCGGAAAAGCCAGGTCTTAAGGGCTTTACGGAAGGCCAGTAAGGTGGGGGTAGTATGGATCTCGGGGGGTAGTTGGTGCCACAGAGTCGGAGAGGCTACAGAGAAGGCCCTCCCCCGCGGGCCCGCCCGCCGGCACTGCTTAGCTGAGGGGACCTGGAGGAGCCCAACCGTGTGGGATCTTACCGGTCACCGGGAGCTAT
>QLTV01000974.1:11351883-11362756 GCA_003457575.1 Thermophis baileyi
CGCTTTGATACAGCGAGTACTAGTTCTCCACACATGGTCTGCCCTTCGGTTCCCGCCATACCTACCTCTCCCAACCACCACTGGGATGCTCCGACCCGCCACCGTCCCCGAGATCCCCACCCCCCCCGTTCTGCCCCCCCCCATACCCCCAGGGCCCTGAAAACCCAAGTCACCAGAAGGGTCAGAACAGGCAATCGCTTTGATACAGCGAGTACTAGTTCTCCACACATGGTCTGCCCTTCGGTTCCCGCCATACCTACCTCTCCCAACCACCATTGGGATGCTCCGACCCGCCACCCTCCCCGAGATCCCATCCCCCGCCTCACTGCCCCCCCCTCTATCCGGCAGGCCGACAATATCATTCATACCAAGCCCAGGGTCAGATCTGGGCCCCCATCTGCTTCTGTTAGTACACTCAGCAGAGGGGGCTCCATTTCCCTCCCCCGGCTCCCCTATAATCCAATCTAATGATCTATTTTTTTAATCAAATAGTTTAAAAACATTAATCTTAACTTAAATCATAATGCTTGTAAAACACTTATTCTAGAAAAAGTAACTTTAAAAAAAAAAACAATACCTCTGTCTGAAGCTTAAGTTTCTGGGCTTGGAGCTGGGAAAAAATACCCTTGTATTCATCTAACTGATTCTGAAGTATTGGTATCCTTCTCTCGGTTATCAGCTTTTCCTGCAATCAAAACAGAAGGAGGAAATATGAGTGGAATTGGATTGGTATCAAAAATTTGACTATAGGTTGGAATGAAAATGATTGAAAAAAATCCAATTTTCCTCTTCGCCTGATGTAGAAATGTGATATACATCCTAATTGTTCAGACATCCCACAGAATTGGATGTGATGGTGAAGTGGTGAATAGTAAAGCCTACTGAGGGAACCTTGTGTACAAACAAGAAATATTTATAGCTTCCAGATATGTTGAGCATCCATTATCCTCTCTTTCCTTGGTTTAAATAAATCTATGTATTTATGCTCACACCTGTGCATATATATTTCTGTAACCTATCATTTATATGCAATTACATGTTCTTCTAGGCCCGTGATGGCGAACCTATGGCACACGTGCCACAGGTGGCACGCATAGCTATATCTGAGGGCACATGAGGCGTTGCCCTATGTCAGCTCCAGTGCGCATGTGCGTGCTGGCCAGCTGATTTTCGGCCTTCTGGAGGGCAGGGGGGAGGCTGTTTTCGCCTTCCCCAGGATTCAGGAAAGCCTCCGGAGCCTGTGGATGGCGAAAAATGGACCCAACGGGCCTACCGGAAGTTGTGGTAGGCCCGTTGGGCCCGTTTTTCGCCATCCACAGGCTCTGGAGGCTTTCCTGAAGCCTGAGGAGGGCAAAAAATGGCCCAATGGGCCTACTGGAAGCTTCAGTGAGGCCTGCACGCATGCGCAGGGGGAGCAGCGTGGGGGGGTTGTGCACGCATGCATGGGAAGAGGGCATTGCATTATGGGTGTGGGCACGCGTGCACACGCGCTATCAAGCGCGTGCGTGCCCTTTTGCACCCATCACTGTTCTAGGCCAACGTGTACACATTTTCACAGACCATGGCATTAGAACAGCAGCATGTACAACAACTGCATTTGTCTTATGGCAAATGTAAAGAACCCCTGATGAATTACTCATATTTAGCTGCAACTGAAAAAAAAGTTAAGGTATCTTCAGCTGACCAAGCAGAAAGTGGAATATTCTTGCCTCAAAGTGCAGCTGGAAAAAGGACACCTCCCATTTCCTTGCAGTGCCTAGCAGTTGCTCATTATGGAATACTGTCCTAAGCAGTCAATATCAAGACAATAAGAGGACATTTGGTGCAGGGTTCAACAAATATCAACTAATTAATTGTCTGAAGGGCTTGTATCAATGCAATAGGCCTGTATGAGATACTTTGCCTTGGTGAGGTACTTTGTGCTATGAAGGCAACAATATTTGCCTCATCAAGATGCAGCAGTTACAAAAACCAGTTTCTCTAGGTTCCTTCTCTTGTTTCAATGTCCTTCTCCAACTGTTCCAGGAACTGCAGTTATTGGAAGTGCCAAAGAGGACACTGAAACAAGGTGAAGAAAAGTAATATGGCATCTTTGCATCACTCTTTGAAAGCAGAGAGTGGGCATTCCAGAATCCAATCTGAGTTGGTCACCGGGACCAAAGGTTTATTCTTCCAAGCTTTTGGACTTGTGCTGGAGCCCATCTTCAGGGAACTTCTCTCTCTCCAGAATGTGTGCACTGGCCTGTTCTGTGTGTAGCATTTATGTGGTGCCTGGTTGTATGTGGCTTTTAGTTCTTAATTGGGGTGTTGATGGCCAACTATTAAGTCATTGATTGTTATTTCCTTGTGCTGCTGCAACCTTGGGCTCCTGGGTACCTGGAAAGCTAGTGGTAAATTAGCACTCCTGTCTGACAAGGAGCCGGTTTCCCAGGCTTCAATCATTCCTTTGTGAAGTAGCTTCAAAGGAGTTGTCGCAAAAGGAAAAGGTAAGAAGCACTTCTTTGTAGCTCTGTATCGATCCACAGTATAATCTTCCAAACTTTGCTATCTTACAGTCTGATCTTATCCTCCCGTCTTATTTTAAAACTGGGGTCTTTCAATGAACGTATTTTTTCTTCAGGCATTGTGTGAATGGGAGGGACTTGAAAGTAGGGAGCAGGGCTGGGCTTATGGCTGAGAGCCTTAGCCTCTCTGAATGCCATAGGTTCAGCCAAGGCATGATGAGGAGTTTTTGCTAGAACGCAAGTAGATTTCTCTTCTTAATATCAGATCATAATAAAGCAGGATTCCAACTTGTACACATGTGTACATGAACATGATAATGCTTCTGTCAAACCTTCTGGCTGAATACATGGCAATTGCATGCCCCTTCCTCTATTCAGTTTAAAACCCTCAAATGTTCAGATGTATGCCTGAAGAAAACTTTTGATAGAAAAATGATTTGTAAAAGAAAATTCTTACCTCACTGGCACCAGCCACGATGTTGGACACCTGAGGTGTTGCTTGCACGATCTGTTCTAAATTTCCGATATAGGTCTGTACTTCCATGATGTTCTGTGGCCAGATAAAATAATTATTCAAACTTATTATAGCAAGAAGCTTGATGGAAGGAACTGCACTGTTGAATTTCGATTTGAATTTCCCCTTCTTCTGGGAGTGAAGGAAGCAAAGATGTTGAGAAAAATTGGACTTATACCGGCATTTATACTGACTAGCTTTATCAGAGTATTCTCTAGCATGCTACTGTAATTACCTTTCTCAACCTTTCTTCATAGATGATGCCATTTGGTTATATATGTGGCATATATCTGCTATTGAATTATATTATTAGTACATACAATGGTTTTAACAATAGGTAGTCCTCTCTTAATGACCATTTATTCAGCAATTGTTAAATGTTATGATGGCACTGAACAAAAGAACCTATGACCAGTCCCCAAAGTTATGGCCATTGCAGTGTCCCTGTAGTCACATAATCAATCTTCATCTCAGCCAAGAAGCTTGAGGGGGGAAGGGTTTCATTGTACAATCTGCTAAACCACTTGATAGGATTGAACCAGTATGTTTCATTTAAGGAGAATATGAAGATGAGCACAAATAACCATACCTTGATAGAAATTGGGTCCAAAAACCAGCAGGACCTGAATTTGGGTTAAAGCAGGACCCTTCTCACTGTTAATTTTAACTTTTTAGAATAGGGAGGAGCTTTGAACAGCTGCTTCATTTTCTTTGTAAAAGACACCCCTTAGAAATATTGTTGGTAGGAATCTCAAGTATAGAGAAAAAGTTAATTGTTAACAGAAGCAGGAGCAGAGCTGGTTAAGAAGTAGATCTCCATCTACTGGAGGTATCTAATATATTGTCGGTGATCTAAAATGACCTATATTTATGACTTGCCATCATAAAATAATTTATCCATATCTAAATTCCTGCCAAAAGTTTTTTAAAAAATAGTATTAAGAAGGCAAGTTAATGTTTTATGCACAAAAGATGTCTGAGTTTGAAGCTCTGAGTTTGAAGCAAATTTGTGGAGTAAGAATTAGTTTCCTCTGTGTAACTTTCATTTTCTTTCAAATTCTAGATGATAAATATCAGTATTAAAAAATAGAAAGAAAACAAAAGAAATCATAGTAGATCTCTTAAATCCATCCCTAAGCAGAAGAACCCTTTTACCAGCCATGTCTCTTCTTTGTGCCCAGCATGGAACATGAAAGGAGACTTGTATTAAAAGGGAAGGAGCAACTTCATTTGTTAAAAGTTGCTTGAGAAATAGAGATGAGAAACAAGCAGCTATAAGACTTACCTTCTTATATCTGTCTTTCGTGGCATTTACATCATCTTGCAAGAACTGTGATTCAATCTGGAGTTCTAAATTACACAACAAAGCTTCATCGGCTTTCTAAAATAAAAATAAAATATCATTTCCTTTTGTCCTTTTACTTCTGTTTTTAAACAAATATTTGAGCCACCTGCATTCAATGGAAACACTGGACTTTAAAATCTATAAAGTGATCTCTTGCAATAACTTATATAGCAGTTCTGAAATTGATTAAGATAAAGCTAGGAGGGATGAACTTTAAATAATATTTATTTGCATCATGCATATATAAAAACTGAAATCTAAATCATTGATAGGCAACTCATAATCGATAGACAATTTGATTGAATAGGTAGTCTGCTGCACTTAGGTAGAACTGCATGCGAAATAAATATAACAAGGAGAAAAGTTCCTTGAATCAAATGTGATTCTTAGAGGTTCCAAAGTCACATTTATACAGTTTTCTTGGCAACAAGGTAGAAGTAGTTCACCAATGCTTTCTTCTAAGATATTTTTCAACTTCCCAGTCTAAATAACCAAGCTGGGATTGCATGGTGGTTTCTCCCCTCCAAGTACTAACTATCCTTTTTCTAATTAACCTTTTTTTTTCATTTATATTCCCTACCTATTTCAGTGGGCTTCCATTTAGATCCATTAAATGCATTTTAAGGAGTTTTGTTTTGTTTTTAAAAGAAAAACATTCTGTAAAGATTATTTATTATCCATGCTTTGTTTATCAGGGGCTAAGATACTGGTTTGCTATGTAGCATTAGGACAAATGGGGGGAAAACCCCATTTGAAAAAAACAATCAGAGAACTTTCTCAACTTTGAACAGACCTGTAACAGCTAGTAGGCTGCACAAGTGCCAATAAATACAAGCATTTCAGGATCCATTTCCTTTATTTAGCTAATGAACTGTAGCTTGTTCAATTTCCAGTAACATCACTTCTATCAGCTGTACTACAGTCCCATTTTGGATTAGGCAATGTGATGGAAAGTTATTCAATGAGATTTGCTTTTGTGATAGGCCCAGCAAACTAATTCCAAGCTCTGTTGTGCTATTCAAAAATGTGTAGATGCTTGCTGTTTCATTATACCCATGGATTGCAAAAGTAGCATTGCTGTTGTGCCGGTAATAATGATCGTAAAAATAAGCATAGAATTTTGCTACAGGCCTAGTTATCTGCTTTGTGAGCAGATAAAGATTTATGAATGCAAATGACAAGTGGAATATTCTAAGCCAGCAGTCATCCATTTGCTCACTGTTTCTCTATTTTCCTACGGAAAGCTGAATCGGAAGCATTACAATGAGACCATGAATCCACCGATGGGCTGAGAAAGACAGCTAGATACTGCTGATAGGTACATATTTGGGAAAATAGAATCAAATTAAACTTTAGCTTAAAAAAATAAATTTAGATATATTTCTTTAGTATTCATCAGACATCTGGAAACCAGGATTGATGATGCACTGCGTACAAAGATATATTAGGGGACAACTAATTCAAACAGCATTTGAAGTACTAACCCCAGTGACCTTGTCATATGGATGAGAAGAATCATTTCAGTGTTATATGTGATCAGTTGAGCATGGTTACAATTGGCTCAGAGTCTTTCATTATTGATTCAGATTAACAGAGTTGGAAGGGACCTTGTAGGTCATCTAGTCCAATCCCCCACCCAAGCAGGAGACCCTACACCATTTCTGACAAATGGCAGTCCAATCTCTTCTTGAAAGCCTCCAGTGATGAAGCTCCCACAACTTCTGAAGGCAAGCTGTTCCATTGGTTGAGTGTTCTCACTGTCACTGTCAATTTCTCCTTATTTCTAGGTTGAATCTCTCCTTGATCAGTTTCCATCCATTATTCCTTGTCTGGCCTTCAGATGCTTTGGAAAATAGCTTGACCCCTTCCTCTCTGTGGCAGCCCCTCAAATAATGGAACACTTCTATCATGTCTCCTCTGGTCCTTCTCTTCATTAGACTAGCCATGCCCAGTTCCTATAACCATTCTTCATATGTTTTAGTCTCCAGTCCCCTAATCATCCTGGTTCTGCATAGTAGATCTGTCTGTCTGTCTGTCTGTCTGTCAGAGAGAGAGGGGTGGGAGAGAGATATCCCTAATATAATTTATCAGCATTCATTTCCCTAGGCTATAAAGATGGTTCTTGACATGATCACACCTGGGATCAGAATTTCTGTTGCTAAACAAGGGGGTTGATAAGTGAATCACACCCAATTTTACAATCTTTTTGCCATGGTTGGTAAGTGAACTACTCAGATGTTAAGTCAATCAAGTTGTTGTTAAGCAAATCCAGCTTATCCTTTATTGAATTTGCTTGTTGGAAGCTGACAGGGAAGTTGCAAATAGTGATCATGTGTGACCCTGGAAGCTGCAACCATCATAAGTACATTCCAGTTTGCTAAACGTCCAAATTTCGATAAAATGACCATGGGAATACCACAGTTGTGAGGACGGGTCATAAGTCACTTTCTTCAATGCCATTGTAACCATGGCCACTAAATGAATAGTTGTAACTCGAGGACTACCTGTAAAAGTCAGGCAGGAATCTGTTGGCATTGTGAACCTGTTGATTAATATTTACTCCCATGGTTGGGTCCCAATTTCTAAATCTTTTCACTTACTGTATCTCATTTGTGATAATACAATGCTTATCAATATGGTTTGAAAGAAAATTGTCAACTAAAAACATTCACAGCTCTTCATAAACAATATGTTGTAATCTTGACTCTTTGCTTGCCTTCCCATCCCTGAATGAAAGTGACGGATGGGAAGATATTGCATCTAAGTGCAACATAAGATATTATCAATTGTTGTGTTAAAGAACAGAATTTTGAGCATTAGCTATATGGAAACTGTCAAGCACAAAACATTGGGGGTAAAAAAGAACTATAAAATATCCTGTATAGACAGCAAAAACACTCAACAAAAATACTAATATTTGTTTCAGTGTAAATCTCATTATAATATATTTGCTCTCAGGAAACAGCAAGCATCTTTGATGCCATTTGCCCACTCACCTAAAGTTACAAATGTAGAGTATGCCTATTTCAATTGTTAGGTTGGGCCTTTAAAATGAAATTGAAAACATAATAAATAAGACTGGGATCAGTCATTAGCACATATGGTGCATGAAATCTGGATAAGATTCAAATCCTAACTCATCCATGTAGCTCCCCATAGAGACCTCCTTGGCCTGATTATTTTATTTTATAAAAATGAAATTTTTACAATTTATACTTAGGTAGGATAATCTCAAACATATGGTGCTGGTATTGTATTTAAAACTGGACAACAAAACCACATATTGGATTTCATCCAGATTACTCAGATGTAGAGACGGAAGCCAGCGGAAATGAAATCAGTCATGACTACATAATCAACATCCCATAGATTTGTGGAGTTTCCACTAGCAGGAATGGCAATGGTTTTCTGAGGCAGGTAATCCAAGGGGAAAAAAGTTAAACAGACTTCATAAGGTTTTTTTTTTAAAGGATAAAGCATTCTTCAAATCCCTCTAAAATCTTAAAATTCCAGCCCCACCTACAATTACATTTTCATTCCAAACAGCAGTCATCTTCTTCCCCTCCCTACCCCAAATATTAAGAACAGGCCTCTGTGATCAAAGCACTGCTCCACTCTGGGCAGCACAGATTGGCAGTGGGCTCTTCTGAGCTCTTTCTGCAATGTGTGCTATCCCTCTCCACCCCTCCTGCAAATGCTGGCTTTCAAAATATTAAATTATTGCGCAATCTGATGGGTGGAATGTGTGCCTATGTATGTGTATATATGCATACATATCTAAAAGGAAGGAAGGAAGGAAGGAAGGAAGGAAGGAAGGAAGGAAGGAAGGAAGGAAGGAAGGAAGGAAGGAAGGAAGGAAGGAAGGAAGCAGGCAGCGGTGGGTTGCTCCTGGTTCGGCCCAGTTCTTAGAACTGGTAGCGGTGGTGGGAGGCTCCGCCCACCCACCCAGGACGCTTCTGCGTATGCGCAGAAGCATCGTGCGCACACACGAGCACGCACGCGAACCGGTAGCAATGGATTTTAGAACCCACTAATGGAGGGAGGAGCTATAAATGCTGACCATTTGCCAAGGGCCCTAACTGTATTCATGTCACTGTGGGGGGGGAGGGGGGGCAGCTCTGAAGGAAGGAAGGAAGGAAGGAAGGAAGGAAGGAAGGAAGGAAGGAAGGAAGGAAGGAAGACTGCAGTATACATCTATGTACTCTCTGTACACCTACATAGACTGGCAAGATCAGATGGCCTTTAAGAGTATCAGTATTACACTCCATCTCTTTCCCTACAACATTCTTTCTGTAAAACAATGTATGAAAGCATATGATATGCCATGTTAGGGCAATGATTCCAGATCTCTGTGTAACTGATTGCATTTGATGATTAGCGAGTTTAATGAATTAATTGACCCCTCAATAAACCACTTATTTCTTGCCTTGCCGAAAAAATTGATCTTACATTCAAAATTATTTCTGTACTGGAAATGTTCCTTGGTTTCAGTATTTTTAGGAATGGGGTAACTTTTGCCCCTGATTTTTTATCTTGGCTGATTATTTTTTCAGATGGTCTAGGCGCCGAGATATTTGGACAATGTTGTTATTTATTCACTATGAATGTTCTGCAACCACCAATTTCAACTAGTAGCTTGTTTGCAAGCTGCCATTTGTGAGAATTGCATTAGCTGTTTGATATTTACAATCTGTGACAGGTCAACTCATGTCAGCTTGAAAGGATTTGTTTCCTTGATTGAATTACATTTGCAATCAAAGAAGCCCTAAATCCCCATGGCCTCTTGTCTAATGAACAATTCATTACATTTCTTTCATTCTCAGTTAGAATCTACACATTGCAACCTCCTTGTTCCACCTCTCTCTGAGGTTCCTAGTGAAATGACTGGATGCTTGAAAGCCCAGTTGGAGAGAAATGGGGCAAAAGGGGTTGCTGCAAAAATATCAAGAAAGATGTATGGGGGCTGTACATTTCCCTGTAGCCTGCTATCCTTCAAAATAGCAAAATATCCTGATATATCATGATATTGGGATCCCCAAATTTATACCCTGTTTTTGATGAGATAATTTTACACTCCCTAGCTAAATATCCATGCAGTATACCCACAATTTGTGTATGCATAGAAGGATGCCTCAGGCCTCCAGCCCATCTTCCCATCAATCAGCTGCCAATCTTACATTCAGGCCATCCACTTTGATCTTCCCGTTGCACACCCATCAACCTTTGCTGCACTTCTTTCCCTAGCTCCTTCCATCAGTCAACCCTCCCCCAGGGATCTTCCCAGTTCATTCAGCCCTTCATTTGAATTGTTTTGAACTTTTATGCTAATAAGTTCTCAAAAATTTTCAGATCCTCAACCTCCCCTTAAAATTTCTTATTGTGTGTCCGCAACGTGGAACACTTCCCAGGATCAAAGGAAAATCAAACTGGCAGCAAATTTACACTTTTACAGATCGGTTTTTGTTGTAAAATGAGAATTGCGGTTGATGTGAAGAAGCAACATTAGGATGACAAAGCAGAAGCAGAAAACTAACACAGGACTAAAATAAAATGAGAGGTAATGGGATTCACTAGCCTTCAGCTAGTGAAAAAGGATTCCAAGCAGCAAGAGTGAGATGGAATTAAGAAATAGAATGTGATCAGAGAGGGAGATTTTGCCATACAAAGATTGGCAAATCATGACTGCATAGTTTTGAGATACTAATACCACAATTCCATAAATGCTTACTTAGTAGGCAGAGGCACTGAAAAGAATGGGGCTTACTCCCAAATAAACATAGAATTGCAGCCTTAATTGGGGGTGGGGTAAGAATTGGAAATATACAAATGTGCTTATTTCATCTACATGTTCATTTGCTACATACCCATGACACCCTGGTTGTAGTCAACTTATGGCAAACCTCCTGAATTATACTGTGAAATTAAATTTTCTTGGAATACTGGAAATTGAATTATTAGGTACCATCATGTTGGTGTCAACCAACAAAGATCAATTTTCAAATGTGCCCAAAGTAGGACAAATACTGGAAATAGCATTTGTTTATAGCAGAAGTATTGGACTAAGCCAAGCCAACCAATTTATTGCTTGGACCCTCTACTGTCTATCAAAA
Source organism: Thermophis baileyi (assembly GCA_003457575.1). NCBI lineage: Eukaryota > Metazoa > Chordata > Lepidosauria > Squamata > Dipsadidae > Thermophis > Thermophis baileyi. Next base: position 11,362,357 of record QLTV01000974.1, read on the forward strand.
CACCTCCTCATTATTAGGCAAGGAGAACTAAAGGCTGAGGCCAGAAAGCACAATTTTTCTGTTATTGTGGAACAGCCTCCCCCCAAAAGTTAGATTAGTCATCTTGAGGTCAGTCTTTCAGAAGTTAGTAAAGACCAAACCTTTTCAGAAAGACTTTTGGAAATGATATTATACAACAATATTTGAAAATCTTTTAAATGTATCCATTATTTTCCTTTGTCTTACCATGGATGTTTTATTGAATTGTGCTGTTATAAACCTTGGGATTCAATGGCATATGTATTATTATTATTATTGTTATTATTCAGATATAGTTTTAGTTTCTTTTCTGATATTGAATCTTACTTATTCCTTCTCTCTCTCTCTCTCTCTCTCTCTCTCTCTCTCTCTCTCTCTCTCT
>QLTV01000974.1:11383258-11394750 GCA_003457575.1 Thermophis baileyi
GAAAGCAAAAGCGAAACTGAAACTCCTCTGCTTGTGTTTTGCATTTGGATCAGATTTCTTTTCAGGTGGGGAGGGGGGAGTAGAACTCCTTAGCATCAGAGCTTGTTAATATTAATATAAGAAATACTCATGCTGCGATGGTCATTTTGAAAAATCCTTTCTTAGTGAGCACCTAGAAGCCAAGAGGAACATACGTGGCAAATTTCAAATTTGTAGGCTTTACGGTTCTGGAGATTTCGTGATTAATGCGTGAGTGGTTTTCGCTTTTATATATATAGATTGAGGTATTTGTAACCAGAGACAAATAATAGGGATTGTATCTACAAACTGAAAATGACCTGAAAAGAGCATTTTTTATTATAACATGTATGCACACTTCATTCACTTACCTAGTAAACATGGTGAACCTTCTGTCTGATAAACAATAGTAATGACTGTTAACCTGAGTTACAATTCGCAATAACACTTAAATCTTCTGGAGAAAAAATATATGTTTTCTATCTTTGCTTGGATGACAATTACAAAGACTGTACATTACTTTGGTTTCATAGAGAAAAAGGGATGATCATGTAGCACCCAATCTTTCTTACACCATGCTTCCTAGTGTTGTTGTTATTTGAAATTGGTTAAATAGAGCTATGTTGAAGCAAAAAGAACTGAAACCACACACAAAGGCCAAACACAATTCACTTTTCTGAATCAAATGTAAAGTGAGGGGGTCCTTGGTGCTCTATGAGTTTGGTTGTTTTCTTGCAGGTATTTGATTACCCAAACTAGGTAACATCATCAGTGCTAGTACTGATGATGTTACCTAGACAGGTTAATGAAATGTCTGCAAAAAAGCAAGCAAGCTCAGAGAGCACCAAGGACCCCTCATTTCAACCCTGAGCTACAAATATTTTCCGTTATTGGTCAACTGTAAAGTATGCTGACAAAACTCTTTGCAACAAATACAGTTGTTTCAAACTTACTGTGTTACAACTGGACTCAAAACTGATTACTAGTATACCCTGCCTTTACAATTAACAAGTCAATATTCAAATAAGCCTATAACTGTCAGTTACATCAGGTAGACCAGACTAGGAAATGTACTCCACAGGAAAGCTAAAGCTACCGTAGTTTCACTGAGATTGGCTACAATTACATAATCTTGTTTTGTACCACCTCCTCCTCCTTATGCTTAAGTGAATTAGGGAGGTGTCTGTCTGATCCACTTCTGAATATCATCTGCCTGTTCTAGAATTTAAAATACTTGACCTCCTTTTGCCTAGGCATATCTCTGTCAAAGTCATAATTCTCTGTAATACTAATACTAATACGGAGGAGGAGGAGGAGGAGGAGGAGGAGGAGGAGAAAAATGTCTGGATAGTGGGCATGGCAATATCTGGAGACAGCAGAATAGAAGAGAAAGAACTGGAGAAAATCACAAAATACAAAGACTTGCAAATAGAAGTAGAATGACAGGCAAAAGAAAGCAAAGATAGTACCAATAGTAATAGGTGCCTTGGGTTTAATCCCCCCCAAAGTTGGAACACCACTTAACACCATCGGCAATGACAAAAGCACTATCAATCAATTGCAAAAGTCAGCTTTACTTGGAACAGCTTACATCCAGTGATGATACCTTTAACACCATCAAGCAACAACATCTGTGTATTCTAGCTCCTTGGAAAGAATATATGGATGAAAATGCCAAATACAATCTAAATATCTGACTATGTGACAAGCTCTAATATCCTTTAACTGGATGCAGGCATGGAATAGTCTCTACCCTTGTCCCAAAGGTGCTTTTTTTCAAGAGGCAACTGGACTTTCTGTTTTTTCTTTGAAGACATTTCACTTCTCATCCAAGAAGCTACTTCAGCTCTGACTGGATGGTGGGAAATGGAAGAATTTCCACCATCCAGTCAGAACCGAAGAAGCTTCTTGGATGAGAAGCAAAACATCTTCAAAGAAAAACCAGAAAGTCCAGTTGCCTCTTGAAAAAAAGCACCTTTGGGACCATCATGACTTGGGTGACTGAGAATCTCCATAGACACTCAGTCTCTACCCTTGTCCCAATGTGATTTTAGAAAGTTGACCTGAAGTTCTAATTTTCAGTTGAAAACTCCATGGATAGAGCCTCTTGCTGCAATGGCTGGCTGAACAGAAAACATATTAAGGTATATATCAGAGGGAAGACAGCCAAGAACCATATCCCAGCAGGCCCTTTCTTGATGATCTGCTGGGTGAGGAAATTTCCTGCATAAAGATACAGCAGGGGTGGGAATATAAATAGTGATATGTGGATTACTATTAAACCAGTCCATTTTACCATCCGCTTTAAAAAGGCATTATTCCAAATTACCTTTTCTAATCATTTTCCCCCAAAAAAGATTTATTTTTAAAATCAACATGCATTTTCATTTTAATCTTTGCCTAACAAATGGTGCCTTTATATACGACATCCCTTAATATGTATACTCTTTTTAATATATGTTGCCTCTAACAAGATATTACTTTTCACCCATAGGCATCAATTCTGATTTGGAACAGTTAATAGAATATCCTGCTATGTTACAAAAGGCACTCGTCTTTTGTATCAACACTGGAATAGGAGAATGAGATATGGAAACAAACACAACAACGTCATCTGCAAATGAAACCAATTTGTGTTCAAATGAGTCATATATACTCCATAGATCTCCCTATGTTGTCTAACAGCACAAGCCAAGGTCCATGCAGATATTAAAAAGCAAGAATGAAATTGGGGGTCATTGTTTAGCTCCCCTAAATAGTGGAAAAGTAGGAGAAAAGGTCTTTGCAGATGTTTCATTATCCAAACTAGGTACATCGTCAATGTTAGTCATGATGATGTTACCTAGTTTGGGTAATGAAACATCTGCAAGAAAACAACCAAGCTCAGAGAGCACCAAGGACCCCTCATTTCAATCCTAAGCGACAAATATTCTCCTTTATAGGAGAAAACATACCATTAATCTTCACTTTAGACATAGGAGACTCATATAACAGCTTAATCTATTTTCTTACACATCCATTTAAGGAATATTGATTCTATATTTGTACCAAATTCTTTAACTATCTATGTATGTGTATACAAAAAGATATAACTCAGTTAGTAACATGTAATATGAATAAAATAGAGAGGTTTCTTCAGGTATCAATAGATGAGAATCATTAAATCTTACCCTTTGAGGAAAGGTAAACACTTCAAAATGAATATTAATACAGGCTAATTTATATTCTGACAGAAATTCCAGTTTATATAGCTGTGTAATAAAAACAAGATTTGATCCTTTTTTCCACTCTCAAATAATTTTATTGGGAAACCCAATTTAAAAAATTGGGGGAAAGATGATGATAAGGAAAATTTGGATAGAAGACTTTGAATCAAGCATAGATGATGAGGATGAATTTCTAATACAGGTATATTCAGTGTTCAGAGACAAATATGATCTACTAAACATAATCCCAAGGGAATATTTACAATTACAACATTTGTTAACACCATTGTGTGGATCAGCAGCATTTCAGCTTTTCTGACACCTGGTATACTAGAACGATGTGTTAAATCCGCGAAACAAAAAGGATAACCTTATTATTGGTTTCTATAGGTATTTATTATCAATAAATCAATTTGATATGGAGATGCCAAGAAATGAATGGACTAATTAGAGATTTCTACATTGCATAGACAATGGGAGAGTGTTTTAATTTCTATAGCAAGAGTGTCAATGGATCTCAAATTGTGACTTATAGAACAAAAAATAATATTTAGAATTTATTGGATTTATTTATCAGGTTTATATAGAACAGGATTGTTTAAAGCAACATTTTTGGAGATATAATAAGGATAATGCTTCTTTAAAATATGTATTTTTGCAATGTTTTACACTTATTAAGTTTTGGGAGAAAGTATTGGATTATATAAATATAATTGTGTGACAAAAACTAAAATTTTCAGACAATAATATTCTTTTGAACAACATACCTAGTACTTGGAATTTGACAACCCGACAATGTAAATGGATTCTTCAGGCCCTTACTATGGCTAAAAGACTCAGATGGAAAGATAAATATACTGCCCCTTTCACTCTGTGGAGTGATGACCTGATTGTACTTGCCACCTATGAGCGGATTGCCTATATAGGCACAGACTTTGTATGGAACACATAATGAAATATGGGCTCATTTATACAAAACACAGCAAGTTAAAAAATAATAGTTATAAGTGTATTAGAAATATATATGTATTTTAAATATAATTGCATTCGATAACCATATATAGAATTGTAGCTATTTACAGCTAAAATAATATATTCACCCCTTCTTTTTCTTTAGTTGCATTTTTTGAAATAAAAACACCCTCTATGTGGTTTTTCCTTTTCTTTGACAATGCATGCTTTTTTATCTATGTTTTGCTTTTCTTTCTATTTTTCTGTCATTACTTTAAAAGCAATGAAAAAATAAATAAAAATTAAAAAGAAGATACTACTGTTCCTCATTCTCTCTTTCTTTCTCTCTCTATATCAGGGGTGGGTTCTAACTTACCTCGCTGCCGGTACGCTTCCTCCTGCGCCGCGTGGGCGCGCCTCATGGGCGCGCGCACGCTTTGCGTGAGCACATGCACAGTGCCAAAAAATCCAAAAAAAAAAGCCCCCCAAAAAAGCCAAAAACAAGATGGCGACACATGTGCAGTGCCGGAAACTCAGCTTCTGCGCATGCACAGAAGAAGAAAAAATAAAAAAAAATTCCAAATTTTTTTTAAAAAAAATCCAAAAAAAAGATGGCGGCGTCCACGGACTGGCACCGACCGAACCGGCTCCGTGACGTCACCAGCGGGTTGCTACTGGTTCAGGCAAACTGGTCCGAACCGGGAGGAACCCACCTCTGCTCTCTCTATATCATCATCATTTTAACCATGGTCTATCCACTGCAGGATGAAGGCCTCCTCCACATGTTTCCAACCAATATGGTCCTGAGCTTTCTTTTGCCAATTGGCCCACAATACTTGCTCATTTCATAGATCCATCTTGTTTTAGGTCTCTTTCGTGGATGCTTTTTATCAGGTGGGATCCCTTCTATGACTGCCTTAGTCCATCTGCCATCAGTTCTTCTTGCTGTGTGACCAGCCCATTTCCATTTCAATTCTTTTAGTCTCTTGATGATATTGTATACTTTTGTTTGTATACACACATATATAATATTTTCCAGTGAAGGGTTCTTGAAGTATAAAGTTTCCCAATGTAGGGCTTCGCCCACCTCTCTTTGTACATTTTTAGAAACATATGGTCTTTTTCAGGTATATTTTCCCCAACAAATATTTTTCTTCTGTAGCTTGTTGATTGGAGAAAAATAAACACTAGCAAATTATTTTCAGTGTCACCATCTGTGCCACAGCAGGGCATGCTGTGTCTCTTGGGAATCTCAAAAATCTGCTCACCTGTTTTGACAAGCACTCCTGCAACTGAATTCCTCCTAATTTCCTTTTCTTTCTTTCCCTTTGCCCTTTTCCCTTTTCCTTTTCTTATCCCTTCCCTTTCCCTTTTTTCTTCCCTTCCCTTCCCTTTTCTCTCCCCCTTTCCCTTCCTTTCTCTTTTCTTTTCTTCTCCCTTCCCTTTCCCTTTCCCTTTCCCTTTCCCTTTCCCTTTCCCTTTCCCTTTCCCTGTCTTCTCTTCTTCCTTCCTTCCTTCCTTCCTTCCTTCCTTCCTTCCTTCCTTCCTTCCTTCCTTCCTTTCTTTTCTCTTCTGAATTTCCCACAGCCATAATTCCAATGCAAACTTTGCTTTGTTTAGGCTAAGTTTTTTAAATTTGAAATGGACTTCTTTTCCCTTTACAGTATGTATATTACAAAGAAGTCATTCCAGAGAAATAGGAACATGGTTAAAATGCCAAGAAGTGGTCCCATAGCAGCTGAACATTGAAGTCCAGGATACGTTCAGGAACAAAACTGTGGCAACAGCTGGCTCAAATGGAATTTCTGTTCCATCATATATTGGAAGAAGGCAATAGGAATGCATTTCACAGAAGAAGATGCCTGCTTTATAATTTCAACTACAGCTGTCCATAAATGTACATGGATGAAAGCATTCTGCTTCAACACAAAATAAACACAGCCCGTACAAACATGAATCTTTGCATCCAATCTGCATTTGAAGAGAAGATAAATTAATTTGCCAGGTGCAGTTGTCATTCCCTTTTTCTTCCTACAACAAAATAATCCTCCACTTGTTATTATGCACGGCACTACTCAAATGGTACGGACTGTACGTTCCTTAGAAAAAGCTGACAGCAGATTTCCAAAGGCCCCTGAAATGTTTCCTGAGATTTCAATGCATGTTATTGACAGCTGCAGTTTGTTTTAAAAGGGATTTAAATAAGGAGAGACAAAGAAGGCAACTCCTAAATTTACTCACTAGAGTGACTAGCAAAATCAAGTAATGGGACCTTACAGACGTTGGCAAACCATCACTCCCAGCAACCTTCACCTTTGGCCATGCTAGGTTGGACTGTTAGGAACTGTGGTTCAGCAATTTTGGGAGAGCTCACAGGTTCCCCTACCCCAGTAATCTAGCTGATCACCCAATCTTCCCTTGGCTATATCTATGACATTGCCACATCTACAAACATAGTAGAAAATGCATCTGTCTTCCCACCTTCATTTAATTAATGGATTTTGAAAACAATCAGTCCCTTTTAATAATTTAAACGATGCAGCCAGAAGACAAACAGAGGTACTGTAGATGCAAGCATTTTGTATTGAAATGGATTTTTATATGCCTAGCATATGGTCCTTCATCTCCTTCCACACTCGAAATAGAGATAGATGGAGTTGGACAGTCTCCTGCAATGGTCACTGTCTTCTTGAGGAGAGAAGTCCTCCTTTTAGGTTTCCCTTTCCTTGGCAGAGTAAGCATTTGCAGCAAAGAGGATTAGCTGGTAGGTGGCTTTCCTTGAAAACATTCCACTGTGATGGGCAGATTGGGCTGGCTTCTTAAAATATTTAAGATGGCTGAAGCTTTTTATTTTCTCATATTAATAACCATAAATATACCATCGGCATTGACACAATCACCATCAGTCAATTGCAAAAGGCAGCTTTACATGGAACAGCTTACATCCCATGATACTTTTAACATTATCAATAACAATGTCTGCTTATTCGTCCTTCAGAAGGACTCAACAGGTGGATAAAATTCCAAATCCAGTCTAAACAACTGGCTGACTGTGTGATCAACCATAATTTATTAACTCTATAGGCTGTCTGCCTCTCAGCAACTCTTAACCGTATAGATGCCCCATGCTTTCATAGTGACCAGAGATTTTCAGAGACAGCCTTTGATATTTTGGACTGGCTAATCCTACTTTGCCTCTCAAATTGGCTGGCAAATCCATCTATGAAGTTTTAATTAAAAGCCCATTTAAAAAATACTGCACCAGAAAGCTGCTCCAAAAATGGGTGAGAAGCTTACCTTCATTCACATAGTCCTAATTCTATGTACAGAAACTAATGAGTCCATCAGCTGAACTTTATTTCAACACTAATAGGATCCACTAATATAATTGAGGGCAGCAGGCTAGTTTTGAGACATGGACAAACCTAGTTTTGTTCTTCAACACTGCCCAACATTCTTCATTATGGAGGAGATTCTATTCTGCCTAATGGTGGGAAAAAATCTTTCTTACTCCCTGTTTCTTTTCTAAATTGATGACCAGAGAGATGAGGTAACAGCCTGGATGGGCCAAAAGTTCTCCTTCTTTTGGGTTTTCTTCATTTTTCTGTTTCTCAAACCCTAAAGTTGGCTATGTTTTAAGGTAGGCCATACTTCCTTGGGTAATATGTAGATCAAAACACACCTTCAACACTAGGCCTTCTCCAGGTTTTAAGATGCAGCCCTTAGTTCAAAACCTGTTGATAACAATAGTATGTTAAGGAAAGATAGCCCATGCTTCATATCAAATCTGCATAATGAAGAAAAATGTGCATGAAAATAAGCAAGGATCTTTGTGTATTTGCATTTTAAATTTACAGAATAAGGAAGAAATTTCACAGTATGGAATGTGCAACTGGCAGGGACAGGATACAAGCTGATCTGTATATCTAATATAGTAATATAACATGTTGCTCCTGTATCCACTGGAATAGAGTGGCCAATAAATTTATAATAATAATGCCACCTCTGCAAAGAAGCTGAAGAAACAGTGGGCCACCTAGTTAGCAGCTGCAAGAAAACCGCATAGACTGATTACAAACAATTGCATGACAAAGTAGCATTGGAAGATCTGCAAGAAACACCATTTACCCATAAACGAGAATTGGTGGGATCATAGAATAGACAAAGTAATAGAAAATGAAGAAGCTAAAGTATTCTGGGATTTTAGAATTTAAAGAGACAAGCACCTGCCACATAACACCCCAGACTTAATAATTCTCTGCAAGAAAGACAAAAACGAAAATTTGGCAGTATTTGGAGACAGCAGAATAGAAGAAAAAGAACTTGAGAAAATAACAAAATACAAAGACCTGCAAACAGAAGTACAATGACTGTTGCAAAATAAAGCAAATAGCAATAGGTGCCTTGGATGCAACCCAAAACATCTGGACCACCCCTCGAATACCATCAGCATTGACAAATAACCACCAATCAATTGCAAAATGAAGTTTTCCTCGGGACAGCTTACATGCTGTGACACCTTTAATATTAACCAACAACATTTGTTTAACTCAGGTCCTTGGGAAAGACTCAATAGGTGGACAAAAATGCCAAATACACTCTAAACATGTGGCTGATTGTGTGACCAACCAATAGTAATATCTACAAAAGATTTGGAATATTTCATTTTTAGGAGTATAACTCAAAAGTGTTCTCAAAAGGCAAAGTGATGTATGAATCTCAAACAAGTACATTACAGCTGTGCAAACCCTCAAAGGAGGCTTTGCTTTGATGAAAGTTCATATAAAGTAGCCCTTTGAAGCTTCTTTCCAATGGATAGGACTCCGTCTCGCCACTTTTCAAAGAAGCAAAGCAGCTGCATGGCTTTACTTCAAGGCCTTGTCCATCTCTTCCAATCAGTGGTTACTAGGACCACTGATTGAGCTCTGAGGCAACAGAAATTATTGAGGATAACTTTATCACCTCCAGAATGTAAAGCAACCAACAAGGTGAAGCAAAATCACCTTTCAGAGGCCTAATATGTTTCATATGGATGACTAATTGTAGCTTCCTACTGATATACAGTATAATTGGGGGCTTCCATTTGCTTCTCTAATTTGTAAAAATGGTCTTTCCATTGAAGCACACCTTCTTCTGAGTCCAGAGTGGAATATCATATATTCTCTGAATGTACCTCTCACATCTCTTATAAAAGAGAATACAGAATCATCCAAGTGCCTACAGTATTCATCATTCATTTCAAAACCCATAATGATTAAGACCCCAAGAGACAGGAGTTTGAAAGGTGAGAAAACTGTAACAAAAGTAATTAAAATAATCCCACTGGTATGAATCAAAATTGCATTTGTTCATAAGTTATTAACCAATTAGCACATAAATGAATAGGGCATCGATCCATAAACTCATCATAGCAGGCTTCTAAAGAAAATAGTTAATGAGTACATATTGCAACGGGGTTGTATCATGCATAATGTGAATTAGCCCTACCCAGGAAAGCCATTGGCCCCTATGGTTGGAGCTATATGCAAAGCACTTATTCTTCCCTCCTAGAAAATAAACTAATCTCCTTCATCTCTTAAGCCATAATCTTTCCCTGACTCTTGAGCCTCTTTCTTTCCTCTTCTTCAACATGCTTGGCTACATATGAAGCTGACATTACCTCTCCATCCCATCACACTCCACTACTCTCCCACTGTCACCCATAAGTAATATATGGGGCAGAGGTGGGTTCCTGCCGGTTTGGACCGGCTCTATAGAACCGGTAGCGGGAATTTCCCCCCACTCGCCGAACTGGCAGCAATGACCGACTGGACACCCCCCTGAACCGGCTCACTCGGCGGCACCATAGGAGCTGCCATTTTGTTTTTAGCACTGCGCATGCGCGTGTGTGCGCACAAAGCATGGATGGGCCTACGCGATGTGCAGGACGTGCGCGCCCATGCAGCACGTGAGGAAGCGAACCAGCAGCGAGGTAAGCCAGAACCCACCCCTGATATGGGGGTCTTCAATTGCAAAGAGCTACTATAGACTTCATATCTGGAACTTGACACAGGTATATTACTTTTGATTGGGGAAAATCGTTAAAACTGTCTATGAATGAGCTGCTACTTGCATTGGAACTATGGAAGATGGTGCCGACGATGGCTGCCTCGGTGAAATGCTCTCAAATGGTTTCTTTATTTTCTATTATTTTCTGCAATTCTCTACAGATTTCATACTCACGAGACCATCTGCTAAGAATTAAGGAACGTTTCTTTAAGGAGCATCTCTCTGTAACCTCACCCCCCCCTGTCTTTACAAACGTGGAGGAGATTCTAACCCAGGAGGAAGCTAATTCCCTGGAACTATGGATCGCCAAAAGCAAACGCAGACGACGGAGACGGAGAGGTAAAAGGGCGGGAATTTTAAATAAGCTAAGGAATAGGGGTAATAAAAAAAACCCTCCCTTCAATCTTCCTGACCAATTTATGTTCACTTGCTAATAAGATGGATGAAATACTCCTTTTAAACAGATGCAATTCTGATTTTTACAACGCATCTGCCCTATGATGAATGAATCCTAGCTAAATGAGGAAATTGATGACAATAGCATGCATATACCAGGGTTTCAGATACTTAGAGCAGACAGGATTGTAGAATCATGGGAGGGGGGGAAGGGAGGAGGCTTATGTGTATATATATCAACAACAGCTGGTCTCAGGACATAACTATAATACATAAATTCTGTGATGAGAACTTAAGTCTTTACTTATCAACTGCAAACCATTTTACTCTCTACGTGACTTCTTCTCGTTTCTACTAATTGCGGTGTATATCCCTCCACAAGCCTCTGTAAACAAGGCATTACGAACTCTAGCTGATCAGATTATGGAGGCTGAAGCCAAATACCCAGATTCACTGGCCATTATTCTAGGTGATTTCAACAAAGGTAACTTAAGGAAAGAGCTTCCAAAATATTTTCAGCATGTCAATTGTCCCACCAGAGGCAAGAATACTTTAGATCACTGCTACACAACACTAAAAGATGCTTATCGGTCCTTACCATGAGCAGCTGTGGGCCACTGATCATATGACATGATTCACCTTGTACCTGCTTATAGACAAAGACTTAAAGCCATGAAACCAAAAATTAAATCAGTGAGGCCCTGGACTGAGGAGGCAAAGTTAAAGCTAAAGGCTTGCTTTGACTACACGGACTGGAATATTTTTGAAGATACCTCTGCAGACCTGGATGAACTCACAGATACTGTAACATCATATGTCAGCTTCTGTGAAGACCTATGTGTACCAACCAGGAACTTGCAAATATACAGTAGC
>QLTV01000974.1:11395755-11405843 GCA_003457575.1 Thermophis baileyi
CTATCTAACAATTTCCTCTGTACATTTCCCCACCTTTGTCTGCCAGTGTACATTATTTTTTATTCTCTTTTCTCCCTCTCTGCCTCTGCTTCTTCATTTCTCCTGAATGCCTTCTCATTCTTTACACCTTGGAGGCAGCCCTTGCCCTGATTTCAAACCTTTCTGGAAGACCTGACCCTTTCCCGCTCCCAGCAGAAAGGTCCTTAAAACCTTATTCCGGAGGGACTGAGGTCTTTGAAAAGACGCCACCAATAACAACCCCATCCCTCCTTTAAACTTTGCTTAAACTGATCTTTTTTATTTATTTATTTATTTATTTTGTCAAGCATGTATATGATTACAAGTAAAGTATAAATATTAATATGAGTATATAATAAGTACAAACGTAGTTTGAGTACATATTTTTCGAGTACATATTTTTCGAATACATGGGGACTTTAGAACAGGGACGGTAGGTACGCTGGTGCACTTATGCACGCCCCTTACAGACCTCTTAGGAATGGGGTGAGGTCAGTGGTAGTCAGTTTAAGGTTAAAGATTTGGGGGTTTGGGGAAGAAACTACAGAGTTTCTTACAGTTTCATATAGTCATACTTATTGCAACTTGTTGCTTGTATCCTTACGATTTACAGTATATTAATATTGATTGTTTCCTGATTGCTTATTTGTACCCTATGACAATCATTAAGTGTTGTACCTCATGATTCTTGACGAATGTATCTTGCCTTTTTATATACACTGAGAGCATATGCACCAAAGACAAATTCCTTGTGTGTCCAATCACATTTGGCCAACAAAGAATTCTATTCTATTCTATTCTATTCTATTGCAACCATCCATATTAGGAGAGAACGAAAATAGGAAGTACCCATTTGTAAATCTTTAGGAACAAGAATCCAAGCAGAAGGCACAAGATGACAATATTCAAACATTGCAAAAGGGGGAGGCATTACTTATTGTGGTAACTCTGTCAGTGCACTTGATAGTTATTGGTCATTATCTAATATGTTATATCATGCTTAGAGGGTAATAGGCACCATCATCTTTACATAAAGAATAGATACACCCATCCCTTTGTTAAAGAGTATAGTTGGCTACTTATTATTTTCTACATTGTTTATTATATATTTTGAAAGAGTGTAAGAAATAAGTATCACAAAGAAGGAAATTAGGTACAAATATGAAGACATAGGTAGGTAAACAAGTTTCAGGCTACAGGTAGCTCTTGCTTAATAATTACAATTGGGACTAGCAAAAAGTGGTAGCTAAGTCACACAATATATGATAGTATTTCAGCTTTCATTTGCTTTACAGACTTGCAAGCATTGTAAGCCTGAGGTTTGATTGCAAAGTTACTTTTTCATCACTGTTGCAACTGTGAATGGTCATGAAATGAGTCAGTCACTAAACAAGGACTACTTGTAACATATTTCAGTACATCATTAGAAACCTATACCATTGTATTTCATATTCACTTTTCTGGTCAAAATCCACATACTTCTGTTGAGCTTTAAGCCAAAAAATGCTTGATTAACATTGTTCACATCATTAAAAGAAAACTATAAATGGTAAATGATGTAATTCCCCAAACTGTAAATTCGATAACAAGTTGAAGCATGAACTCTAGAAACCAAATTAGGTGAGTGGTAGAATTGCATGTGTAATTTATAAATCAAGAATGGTTTCCAATTAAAAGTAAACTCTTTGTTGGATTCACTACTTAAATGCAAAGTTATTTTGTATATTGAAGCATACTGCCATAATTTAGTTAGCCATTCTTCTAATGAGGGATCTAAAGTCTTTTACAATAAAAGGTATATAAAATCCTTGCATCCATTAATATATACAATGCCAAATCTCCTCTTTCTTTCCACCATTACTTACAAACACACCAATATCAATATTAGTATATGCTGATGGCATATTGTTGCAAAACTCATTAGAGCTAAAGTGAGCATTATGACCCACTGCAGAATTTTGCAAGGAAGAAAAGCTATCGATAAATTACTCTAAAACTACTTGTCACCTCAAATACTTTTGTCTAGGAAGGAAAATTCAAAAGAGTCCCTTACAATGATCCATTATGGTCTACTGGTCAAATGCAGTGGAATCCATTAGTCATGCTTTATCATACAGCCTCTTTTGGAGAGCTATTAGAAATTGTCATATTACACATCTTTTAGTGGACATCCCAGGATACACAGCTCATGTTTAGATTTTATATTCAACTGCTAGTTGAATATGATTCCACAAATCATATACATTAAATATGATGTACTCAAAATGAGAAGTCAAATTCTGATCTAACATCATACTTTGTCTTTAGAAAAGAATGTTAGCTTTTTATTTTCTGCTTGACCACTCTGTTCTTTTGGCTTTATTTGAACTATAACCATAAATTGAATAAACAAACAAACAAACAAACAATGCCAATTCAGTATATTTTGAAAGCATATATTTAATAAAAATAAAATAAAATAAAAATTGCAAGGGGGTTGCAATTTTCAAAATTTATTCCATTCTACAGTGAAACATTTTCTTATAGTGTTAAGGTTTGCAATATCGCAATCACATTTGAAAAATGTGCCTAACTATCATCTATCATCTAATCTATCTATCTATCTATCTATCTATCTATCTATCTATCTATCTATCTATCATCTATCGTTATAGAATATACATATTCTTCTTCCATTGAAATTCTTACTCATGCATCTCTGTATATTTTGCATCTATTTAATTTATTTAATTGCACAATATTTAACTTTTTCAATGACTGGCTCTTTAACTAGTCACATTTCCTAATACAAGTTCTTTAGAATGATTCCCCTCGAAGTTTCTGGCTTAGTTGTTGTGGTTATTTTAATTCTATTCCCATAAGCAAGATATTATGATATAGGATCTACTGTACTGCTTGAGCAGGGGGCTGGACTAGATTACCTCCAAGCTCCCTTACAACACACTTATTCTGTATTCTATATAATATCTTTAATTCCCAATTAATTAGAAAGTATTACTATGGTGTACCAGATCCTTGCAAGGCAATTAAGGTTTAAGTATATTCATGAATTCTTCTATTATATTTCAACTTCGTAATTTGTCTATTTATAAAGAGCTTTGGATGTATTGAAACTGCACAGTTGCAAGAAAAGCAGTTCTTCCTTCTTGGAAGAATGCCTTTGTATATGATTCAAAAAGTTGAGTCAACAAAATTGTCACTTCTCTGCTTCTGAATTGGCTTTATATCAACTCAGAGACTTCTATGAAGGAGGACAGGATGCTTTGTGCCAATAAATGTTTCATCATCTTTTATACTGTATATTGGCCAGGGCTGACATGGAGATAGGATTGAGACCGATACATGCTGTAACTCCACTACATCATACCTCTTTGCTAAGACAATTTGAATAGGCTTCTTGATATTAATATCCAAAATATACTGGCCATCAATATAATCTTACATAATAGATCCTGCTTTAAGATATATTAATATTACCATTACATCTTGTTTTGTTTTTTCCTTTCAGAATTACAGGGTTGTAAAAAGGGAGTTAAGGATGGATTAAACAAATATGCAAACAAGTCTGTCCCCACTGAGCAAGAATTTGGCTGCTGTGATGATATGCTTAGCTGGTTCTGCTAGCCCGGGAATGCTTTGATCCTAAAGGAAGGATATCCTGTATTGCATCTCTTTTGATGAGGGATTCAAAGTATAATATTTCCACCCAGAGTAGCTTTATAGTGAGATGGGCAGCAAATACATTTAATAATAATAATAATAAATTTTAAAAATGTTTAATTAGCACCACATACTGTTTTTTCAAAAGTAATATACGGTAATCATTTTGGTAGCAAACACCACAGGTGCTATGGGACACGCTACTATATGCTGGATAAGCTAAGAGTAAATTTTTACATGTTGGTCTGAGGTTATTTTAAAATTGTCCTTTCTAAATGTTGATTTTGTGAATTTTATACAGATATCGCTGGCATTCAAGGAATACTGTGGGGAAGTACACTTGGCACAATGATGTTTGAGGTGAACATTTGACAGCTGATTCTTTGTAACATTTGGCAGCCAATAATGTGATGTGATAGTAGTTAATAGCAGAAAGCAATAACATTAAAAGGGAAAACTTGGAAACAAGGCTAAAAAGTAAATGCTTTCCTTCTTTCTTTCTTTTTTTATTTTCCTTTTTTCCCCCTTTTTCAGTCATACTTCAAAATAAAGCGCTGAGCTTCAGCAACCTGACATTTTCATTGTGTTAGAAGGCACCTGTGCTATAAATATATCCCCAAGTGATGGCTTTTCACTGGCAACATACAACCTTATAGCAAATGCACAATAACTGCTTATTTGTAACTTCAGTGGAACTTGTTTGTCTCATCTGTGCTGTTTAGGACCATATCTCCTGCGATCTATTGAACTATTGATAAACGGATAACCTCTATCTACAGTAGGGAGGTAGAAGTCAGAAGTGAAATATGTTTATGCTCTGCTTCTGAACTAATAGAGATACAACTTAACAATTGCTTAGTTTCAGGGCCGTTCAACAGGTCGTGTGAAAAATTCTTTTGAGAATGCATTTTAGCACTTCCATCAAGCAGCCACAGCCTCAGGGGAGGCATTTAGAAATAGTCATAAAAGACTAACAGAGTATAAAATTTCCACTGTCTGGTTAAGTTAAACTCAGGCACCTCTGAGTTTGGAGTTTATGCAACTGAATTCATGCTAATATTTATATATCAAATAAATGCTATTTTATACAAAGACCTCTGAACATGGAGTTAAACATATTGGATGTTACAATATTAATTTTTCAGCTCTCAGTTTTTTTAAAAAAAATATGACCTGTGATGACATACAGATGCTTGAAATCAAATGTACAAGGAAGCATTCTAGAAGTCCACAGAAAGTAACGTTGCCATAATCAGAGGTGGGTTCCTACCGGTTCTAACCGGTTCTTTAGAACCGTTAGTAAACCGGTGATGATGTCACGGAACCAGTTCTTTCGGTGTCTCCGTGGGCGCCGCCATCTTGGATTTTGCTTCTGCGCATGCGCAGAAGCGAATTTTTGCTTCTGCGCATGTGCAGAAGCTATTTTTTGATTGCTGCGGGGGCGCATGCACAAAGTTCACACGCGTGCGTGCGTGCGCACGGCGCGACCCTGAGCAAACCGGCAGCAAAAGGATCCAGAACCCACCCCTGCCCATAATGTAACATTTATACTTTTTAAAACTATCAATTATTATAGTATAAGTTTAGTTCCAGAATGGAGAAAAATTGCCAAAAGACCTCCAGTATCCTCAGTACTTTCCCAGCTTAAGACAAAGTTGCCAATTTCATGTGAGACCAATTAGAGTAGTTGAGGAAATTGCAGAAACTTACTGACATATGATTCTTGCTTTGCTATTTGCTTTGCCTCCATATGTCAAACTTTTTAACATATTTTTTACAGATCACCTGAAATAAACCTCAAATGCAGGGAGAACAGTATTGCAATTAGCATTCTAGGTAATGTTCTTTCTTTTTAAAAAGTGGATTAAATTTTACCGCTTGTTTGTTCCTAACGTATGCCGATGATGTCAACTATTATTTTCCCATCTGCTCTTCCTTCGTTTTTGTTCATCTGTTTTCCTTTCATTTGTTCTTTCTCAGGACATGTTTATTGTTGTTCCCATTCTAACGGTTATAACCAAGTACTTGGCATTTGAAGGGAACAACCTTAGTGAGGGTTTCATTTTTTATTTTTTGGGTCTAAATTCCTAAATTCCTTCTCCATCCATGTCTTTATCACATAGAATTGTTGTTCTTCCATTTCCACTTAGGCCAGTTAACAATTTGGTAATTAACTCAGAGGTGCTTTTATAAATTATATATGTGTTTGTTTTCCTCAATTCAGCTTTGCATAACTAAGAAATTTGATCACCAGGTATACATTTGCAAATGTTCCCACATGAATCTGATGGCTTTTTTTAAAAAAAGCCAATGAATTTATTTAAAAATACCGGTAAATAAATGAAGGTAGATGCAATTACATTTGACTTTCTAAGCATTTATTTCAGCACACATTATCTAAATGGTGACATTCCAAAGTGTATAATTCTGTTTCTTCTTCTGAAAATATAGGAAGGATGAAAATATAGGAATATGCCTTATACTGAACCTGACTATTAGGTATCTAACTATGGACTACTTGGAATAAAGTGCCTGGCCTGTGTCTGACCCATTGTTCCATTGCTTGGTTGTCACTGGAAAACGTTACCTTGCATGGGATGAAACCAACAGCAATAAAGCAGCTGCTACCAGGGTTCTCTTCACTGGTTCAATGCATTTCAGGAGAATATGCTTCTAAGAACTAAAAGACAATGTCAAAAAACAAAACAAAATGAAGCAGTGCAATGCAATGAAATCCATCTAGAATTTAGAATGTTCAGTATTTCTTATAGGTAAAACAATGTATGCAAAACTAGTAAGAATTTAAACTATACTAGTGGCAAATCCTTGTCCCAAGTATAGGTCTAATATGCTGCACGTACCTCCCAGTTGGTCTGATGTGGACAATAGTATGTTGGTTGGCACAACAATGTATAGATTAGAGCAGGGGGCCCCAATCCCCAGACTGTGCACCGGCACTCGTCTGTGGCATGCCAGCAACCAAGCCGTGCAAACAAGCGAAGCCCCATCTGCGGGATGCAGGCAGCATGTGAAACCATGCTCCCTCCGTTCCACAGAAAAACCTCTCTTCATGGAACCAGTCCCTGGTGCCCAAAAGGTTAGGGGCTACTAGCTTGCACAGAAGAGGGATAAAATGGGTTTTGACTGCATTTGTGGCATATTAACCAAAATATATCAGAATTTAACCACATTGTCCTTATCATTAGCAAGGATTGCTACATGTGACATGGGTAAATTAGGGCCTGTAATCTACCTGAAATTCTCTGTCTTTCTAAAAAGTGTTGTGCAATTAATAGATTAAAAAAAGTTGTGATGGGTAACAAATGTTAATATTTGTGGTTCTGTCTGGCAATCATCATGCAATATGAAGGAAGTGAATTGAGATGAAAGAAAGCCTTCTTTGCTCAAAATGCAGTCAATGTGTTTATGGATACAGGATTGGTATACTTCCTTTTCTAATCACTTTTGGAAATTGTGGACTTTGGACTATAATTAGTAACACAGCTGTCAAGTGAATCTGGCTTCCCCATTGACTTTGCTCGTCAGAAGGTTGCAAAAGGTGATCACATGACCCTGGGACACTGCAACCATCATAAACAGGAACCAGTTGCCGAGCGTCCGAATCTTGATCATGTGACTATGGGGATGCTGCAATGGCCATAAGTGTGAAAAAGTCATAAATCACTTTTTTCAGTGCCACTGTAACTTCGAACGGTCACTAAATGAACTGTCATAAGGCTAAGACTATCTCTACATGTTTAAACATTAAAAAAAACATTTTGGGTGGAAATTAACAGCAAAAGGTGACCAAAGTTAATTTTAGAAAGATATAAATGGACTAAGGTCTAGATGGACTTAATAAAATTTGGAAAGTAAATATAAGAATCCTTTCCATGGGAAATAATACATGCATTTGCAGTTGGAAATAAAATAACATAGGTTGAGATGAATGTGGAACACTAGAGAACCTCAGAATGAAGAAAGAATGAAGAAAAACCTCAAATAATGGATATATCAAGAGATATTTTGGAACAATGGGCTCAGAAGCTTGTTTTAAATATTTCTACCATTATTGGCAGACTGAATGATACTATGTTTTACTGGACAAGACTGAAATATATTCAAATATCAAATTGAAAATCATAGGCTATACAAAGGATATGGAAAAAAATGAAATACTGAATATAGAAATTAAACTGGCTGATGTTTTAGTAATTAAAAAGGATGTACAAATAAAAGACCAGAAGAATAATTTGAATAACCTATATTGAATTTACAAAAGGGATTTGTTAATGATGTCAGCGATTTTGTGCAGAAAGGTAAAGAGAAAATGAGTTGCTAGGGCAATAATCTCTTAAACAAATAACCATTTTTCTTTTTGTCCTTAGTTTTCTGTACAGATTTTCCACCCTTGTAATAAGGTAATGGGAAGGCTAAGAGCTAATAAATCTCTTCAGAGCTCTCATTTCTCACCTTAATGATTCCTTAAGCAATTCAGCCTTTCACTAATATAGGCATCAAAATATTGTCTCACCTTCTTAAGATGGTGGATATGGAATGCTTTGAATACCCAAAATTGCTAAATATTATCTTTAGCCTCTCCCTATTGCTGTTTCATAGTCAGAGATTTTACAGCTGTAGCTTTTTTTTTCTTTTCTTTTTTTGGTAAATATACAGCTTCCTGAGCTACCACTGAGAAATGGACAGTTCAACTAAAAACACTCCTTTTATAGACTAAGGTGTTTTTCTTAAAAGTAAATCACACTAATCTCACTATTCATTATATTATTCCGTACCAGCCAATCAATCAATCTTTATTACTGTCATAGATCAGCATAAGAATGTAGGAGGCAATCATAGGCAAAGAAAACTGTAAACAATAAAGATAGCTAAAAATATAATAATAATCTAATGATAATCTAAAAAAGATTTATAACAATGTGTGTGTGTGTGTGTGTGTGTGTGTGTGTGTAGTGTGTGTGTGTGTGTGTGTGTGTGTGTATGCAAAGTGCAAGGAGANTAACATACATACAAGCATACAAACATACATACATACATACATACATACATGCATACATATGTGCATGCATACATATTTGTGTGTGTAGGTGTACATACAGATTATTAAAAAGGAGGGATTAGACAGGAGAGGGGTGTCATAAAACATTAGCATATGTACCACTATGTTTACTAGGTTAAGAACACTATCACTGACAATGTTACTTAGTTTGGAAATAAAATGTCTACAAGAAAGCAACCAACCTCAGAGAGCACCAAGGACCCCTCATAGGTTAAGAACACTTTATACAGCAGACTAGATGCACATTGAACCTAGTTCATTTCCAAGCATAAGCCAGTAGTCATCATCCACTGGTATACAGATGTGGCAATGTATGTTGTGGCAGGATTAGCTTCTGAAAGTAACACAAATGTCTAAAATTGTTCCAATTCCCCTGAATATATTTATTTATGTAGCAATGGTGAGATCAGGCTTGGGCAGAGTATCTGATGTATTCACTAACAAGAAAGTTGGGGCCTGGCTAAGTCCAATTGGGGCTCTGGATATTTTTTACACATTGTCTGACAGTCGCTTTGGCCAGATTGTTCCATATTGAGCAGAAGACTAGAGAGAAGCTGAAGTACAGTATGTTATTCCATGTCCAATGCAATGAGAATGAATCATTTCCTATAATATGAAACAGTCATGACTTGTCTTAGACCTGCACATTTACGTCTTTCTCTTCCTCCTTCCGATCAGGAGAAGAGACCACAACATTTGCTTGTTTCTCAATAATCCATGTGTTTTAGAAAATCCAAACTCACAAGTGATTCGTTTAAATTCTTTTTAGTGAGATGAAGGGGTTATTTCAATAGCCCACACTTATCATTTTAATATCATCGTTTCAATAGCCCACACTTTTTCAAGATTAAACTGCCATGGAGAAAAGTTATGAATTAATTTTTCAGCACCTCCTCTGGCTGAAAGGATAGATGTCAGATGAACTCACAAATCAAAGACTCTTCACAGTTTATTGATATAGCAGAAAAGTAACCAACACTCTCATCACTAATCAGACTAACAAGGAAGCAGTGTTTCTGAATCAAAAGGGGATTCCTTCATCAAAATAGAAGACTCTCCTACAGATTCCTTCCTTATTCAAGATTGGATCAGGGTGCAGGACAATTCTAGACATAATAGTTAAGGCATAGCTGACCAGGATGGTTTCAAAAAGGGAATCACAGAAGACAAATGATATTTAGTTCACAAACTGCTTGGAATACAACATAGGCAAATAATAATAATAATAATAATAATAATAATAATAATAATAATAATAATAATAATAATAATAATAATAATAATAATAATAATAATAATAATAATAATAATAATAATAATAATAATAATA
>QLTV01000974.1:11413190-11440234 GCA_003457575.1 Thermophis baileyi
ATAATAATAATAATAATAATAATAATAATAATAATAATAATAATAATAATAATAATACACGGCTATGGATTAAACATGTAACAGTGATACCCATTGTCATCGGGGAACTTGGTACCATGTCCTAGAATTTCACAAAACACATGAATAAATTGCAGCTTCCTGCAATAACACCAGCGGAACTGCAAAAGACTGCGCTACTCGGAACATCATATATTTTAAGAAGATACTTGGTTGATACCTAGGACGCTGGCAGCAACCCGTATCAACCATTAGCACCAGTCAGTGGTATTTGTGACACTTTTAAATGTTCAGTTGACTGAGTTTCATGTTTAATGAATAAAAGAGATAATAATAATAATAAAAATAATAAAAATAATAAAAACAAAATCACCAACAGTTGCACAAACATAAATCAAAGGCATGGATAAGATGAAAGCAATACTTTCTGCCAAACATGTTGATTACTTCAGAAGTATGCACAAAAAATGAATATCAAACAGGAGAAATGTGATCAATGCAAAAATCTTATCAAAATTACCCTTGGAAAAACATTTTTAATCCTTCTTTTCCTCTGGTGACTTTTAGAATAAAGTGAGAGCTGAAATGTGGAGTGTATGGATTTTTCTATCCTGTTAGTTCTCAGCTACAAATGACCTGAAGCAGTGTTGTGCTCCCATGGATGAAAAAAGAGTGAAATTACATTTTCTGTCACTTTAAACAAAGCACGGTATAATTGGTTAAATGCAATTCTTCACTGCCTTACAGTCTTATTTTCTAATAGGAGCCTGTTAGTTTGCACTTGAGCGCTTATCTGTCATGGCATGAAATTGGAGAACAGTATATTTTTCCCCCTCCCCTGCTGGATTAAACAGCACTGACTTTTCTCTCTCTCTCTCAGTGGCTCATAATTACAATCAATTAGGCTGTTTAGACAGATTGAAGCAAGTTGGGGATTCATAGCAGCAATCAACGAATGATCAAGAAGCTTCACAAGAAAATCAATTGGTTTAGCAATGGAGGAGAATCATACGATACATACGATACCATATGGTTGGCCAATTCAGTATTTGATGGGAAAGTTCAGTTCGCATTGTGAGAGGGGGAAAATTTCATAGCTCTTTATTTCTTTCTCATATTTGCTTTTTCATAGCTCTATTGGTTTTGTCTTCTTTTATTTGCTACAAATCAGGATGCATCTGTCATGCTTATAATAGAACCATATGTGATTCCTTTTCCATCAGGAAGCCATCACTGCTCACTCTAAGAATGCAATGTTGTCATTCTTAATGCAGCTGCATCCTTTACTGAATCAGGAAACCAACATATGTTTTACAGAGATAAATGCAAATCATATTCTTCAATAAAGCACTGGTACAGGATTAAGGCCAAAAGAGCCCCTTGAGGCAATGAATTGTGCCATAGTCAAGAAAAGTGTCCTTTCATTAACCATATCATGTTGCTTGGTTATATTACATATACAAAAGAAACTCTGTGAAAATAATAACATTGGTTCAAATAATGAAATTATTCAAGGATTTTAATAGAACAATATGAAAAATGGAATTGCAAAGTAATCATTGGGAAAGAAGTGGAGTTGATAGATTGCTAAATATTTAGACACAATCTATTTGACTTATTCTCAAATAAGCTTCCAGAAAATTTCTGCTTTTGATCATTCTTCCCTCTTAGATTTTCAGAAGCCATGCCACACCACAAGTAAGGAATCCCTACAGCGGTTTCATTTGGTTTTGAACTTATTTTGCACCCAACTTTATGAAGGATAGCTAAAAAGATTACTGTTTAAAAATGCAGCAGCAGTCAGTAAAAAAGGCTAATTTTTCTAAATACTGATTTGTGTTTTGGTTAAATCATTCATTTTTTTAGTGCATTCACTGCACTCATAATTATTTTGAAGGATTAATGTTCCTATTTGTTGTAATGCAAATTTTCTCAGAACTTAAGAACAACACCAAAATTATGCTTCTTAGTGGTAATATCAATCAGAGTAGAGCTGGAAGGGACCTTGGTTAAGGTTATCTCATTTTCAATAAGTTTATTAAATTATTTATTAGAAATGTAGCCCATCTTTTATTTGGGAACTCAAGTGGCACATATAGGGCTCCCTTCTCCTATTTTGTCCCACAATAGTAACCCTGTGAGACAGGCTAGACTGGGAAAGAGTGATTGGCCCAAGGTCACAGTTGACCTTCCATGGTTGAGGTAATACTTAGAGGCATATAACAAATTTCATGGCAAAGTGTGTCCTTGAAAAAATTATCTCCACTTGGGTTTTCTCCTGCCTGTTTATTTTCATCATAATAACAGCTTATTTAAGGATTCTAGACCACAAAGATATATAACTTTATTACTTTTTACTCTTCTATTGCTTACAAAGTAATGAAATTCTAGGTACCCAGCATATAAAATATGATGGAATTGTTCTTATTTTATCAAAATGTAAAAGTTTCCCTGTCCAGTCGTGTCCAACTCTATGGCGCAATGCTCATCTCTGTTTCTTGGCTAAGGGAGCCAGTGTTGTCTGAAGAGATTTTCTGTGGTCACGTGGCCAGAATGGCTATACGCCAAAGGTGCACGGAACTCTGTTACCTTCCCACCAGAGTGGTACCTATTAATCTACTTGCATTTGCATGCTTTCAAATTGCTCGGACGGAGAGCAGGACCTAGGGTAAGGAATTGGAGCTCACCCCATTGCATGGTACTTGGGTCTCCAAAATAGGCTGTCAGCTTTCAGCTGACAGATTCAGTATCTTTAACTTCTGAGCCATCACACCCACTCTTATTTTATAGACTTGTAAGAATTATTTATTTATTTAATATATTGCCCCATGTAGCAAGTCTACATTTTATTTTATATCAACGTATTTGTGATTAATATTTAATACAATAGTTGTCTTTACTGAACCTAATAATTCTGTGAAAACTTCTGAACTGTTAATTTTGGTATGTTAGTCCTTATGTTAGTCAAAAACAAAACC
Organism: Thermophis baileyi; assembly: GCA_003457575.1. Classification (NCBI taxonomy): domain Eukaryota; kingdom Metazoa; phylum Chordata; class Lepidosauria; order Squamata; family Dipsadidae; genus Thermophis; species Thermophis baileyi. Next base: position 11,416,187 of record QLTV01000974.1, read on the forward strand.
AAAAAAATGGAAGAATGAATATATAATAAACAAATACATGTTTCAATTGTATTACTTCCCCTTCCCCAATCTTGCCTCAGATGGATCAGCTACTCAACTCAGTTCAGCCACAGAGAAGTAGATGGAGGATAAAATGGGGCTGACCTCAGCCATATGAACTGTTCAGCCTTTAAATTCATGTTTATATAATTAAATATTCCCATTTTTTGTGCATAAACATTTGCTAAGTCAGAAGTATAATTAACTCTAAAGCACAAGGGTGACTGGGATCTTCTACAATTAACCTCTTGGTGATCACTGCTTTCCATCTGTAGTTGCAAGATATAAATCCTTACAGGGAGCCAATCTTGTATAACTCTTACATTCCTGAAACAACTTCACATCAGACCGTTGTTGTTGTTGTTGTTGTTGTTGTTGTTGTTGTTGTTCAGTAAAATTGCTAGGGAGACTGGTCTGTTTAACAGAGTTTAGCACTATATATAGCCATCTGCAGACATTATTTGGGGAGGAGGGGTTTATACATTTACTACCCTCCCATGATTTGTCAAAAAAAATATATCCATGTTTTGTAAAAGGACTATGGGGAGTTGCCTTTTAATGACTTTGTATACTGTAGACAGAACTTTTGGTTGGCAAAGCAAAACTTCTAATCTGAGCTAAAGGTCTTCTCTTCATCCTGAGAACAAGGATTGGTTTTCTGTAAAAAGAAGCAGTAGAGATTGGCCTACTGCATTTTGCAGTGGTGATGACAATGAGATACGGATATACAGTACTTGGTCATAGTTGGAAGGTTGGTTTGGTTAGTCAACCACTTTTTTTCTTCTGCAAATTAATCTTTTCATTATTTGAATTTTATACATCATGTAATGCTCTTGGAACTGTGTTTGCTCCTAGAATAACAGGGTTTCTATCTGGATGCAAATTTAATAAGAATGCCCTGATAATATTCGAGAAGGATTTTGTCTTTTCTCATTGTTTTCATGATTGAACAAGCTAAGCTTCAATTCCTTTCCTTTCCAGTATTTGATATTTCAAATAGTCTTATTATATGTTTATTTTTTACAAAAACACACTTAGAAGTTAAGGCAAAGGGGAAAATTATAAAGTTCAGATAAGAGTTATGCAGTTCTTCTGAAAACACTTTGTCAGTTTAATCAATAAAACTTTACAAAAAGATAGTAATAGCTATAGCAATAGCATTTAGACTCATATACTGCTTCACAGTGCTTTACAGCCCTCTGTAAGCTGTTTACAGAGTCAGCATATTGCCCCCAACAATCTGGGTCCTCATTTTACCCACCTCGGAAGGATGGAAGGCTGAGTCAACCTTGAGCCAATCAGGATCGAACTCCTAGCATTGGACAGTTAGCCTGCAATATTGCATTCTAACCACTGTGCCACCTACATATACAAAATGAATTTTAAATTATTTATTTATACATCCAATTATTCTGACATTAATAGTACCATGACTTACTTAGTAAATTCTAAATCAATTAAATAAGGAAAATAAAAATCACTTAATCAACTAAGAACTAAGGATGAAACAAATAGCATCATAAAACAATTAAAATGATAAAGTTTCAGGTATGGATGGTTTGAAATCCAAATATAATGAAGTTTTCAAAAATTAATTTTAAGTCTGCCAATCAAATATAAAATGATGTATTCACAGATAGAAAGATTCTAGACCCATTGAAGGAAATATAACTTCTGGTTATCCTAAAACAAAGGAATAATCTCAACACATATCTTTATACAGGACTCTTGCACTAAATTAAGTTCATTTCTAATTAATTACCTTTCTTCAATCAATCCCTTTCAACAAGAAATAGATTCAGTCAAGATATTAATATACTTCACTAGAGACATCATCACTCTATTCATTTTGCTGTCTTTAGATAATTTTTAAAGTTGTTTTCAAAGTATTTGATGGAATGGAAGGTAACATTCTTAATACTGATGAAACAAGATTTAGATGTAAAGTCATCTCTGTTTTGTAGGTACATGTAAGATATGTTATTCCAGGAAAACTCCAAGAACTTTAGAATGTTTTGCTTCTTCTCTAGACCATAGTTCAGTCATAGTCCAGTGATTCCCCCCCCCCAAAAGTGAATCTGCCAAACTGCATGCAGTGTTTTAGACATGATGTTCCAGATGAAACAGGCCTGTTTGGGGGTCAATCCAGGTCCGGAACTCTTGAACCACTTCAAGTTCAGGGGATGAACTTTAGAAAAAAAAAAACACTGGGTCACATCTAGAGTAGACAAATCAATATTGTTAAGAGAAGAAACAGAATGTTCTGTTCTTATCCTTAGTCACCCATTATATACACTGGAACAAATAGTAACTAGTGCCAGTGGACAAGTGCCAATTGATTGGTTATATTTACCAGAATATGGATATCTACTCTCAGATACATTTTGCCAGATCTAGAAGATTTAGCATATTAGAGAAAATAAGAATATTTAGGGACTAAAGTAAAACATAATGCAGTTCATTTACTTGTAGACATTATGCTTATTTTCCTTGAAAATCTAAATAAAGGTATAACTTAATTGCAACTTGAGTTAAATTCTTGCCAACGGCAGCAGAGGTGGGTTCTTACCGGTTCTAACCGGTTCTTTAGAACCGTTAGTAACTCGGCGATGACGTCACGGAGCCGGTTCCGTCGGTGTCTCCGTGAGTGCCGCCATCTTGGATTTTGCTTCTGTGCATGTGCAGAACCTAATTTTTGATTGCTGCATGCGCGGCGCAACCCTGAGCGAACCGGCAGCAAAAGGATCCAGAACCAGAGGTGGGTTCCTCCCGGTTTGGACCGGTTCGCCTGAACTGGTAGCGACCCACTGGTGACGTCACGATGACATCATGGATCCGGTTCAGTCGGTGCCGGTCCGTGGACGCTGCCATCTTTTTTTTAATTTTTTTTTTTAAAAAAATTTCTTCTGCGCATGCGCAAAAGCCGAGTTTCTGGCACTGCACATGTGTCGCCATCTTGTTTTTGGCTTTTTAAAAAAAAAAATTAAATTTTTTGCACTGCGCATGTGCGTGCCCACGCGGCGCGGGAGGAAGCAAATTGGCAGTGAGGTAAGTTAGAACCCACCCCTGTCCAGAACCCACCCCTGAACAGCAGGTATAGAAGTTAACTTCAATAAATCTTCTGCTATGATGATTAACATCCACAAAGTAACAGAGAAACAACTTCAAGAAGTTGCAACCATAAAAATCTCTCCTTGTTGTAGATACTGTACTGCCAATTTAACTTTTATTTTTGTATATGGCAAGTATTATTTTAATACAGAAGTATGAAAAACCTACTATTACAGAAGGTATACAGTATGTCAGTCTATATATAATTTGGTGTAGTGGTTAAGGCACCAGACTAGAAACTGGGAGATTGTGAGTTGTAGTCTCACCTGAGACATGAAGCCAGCTGGCTGCCTCTGAGCCAGGCATATTGTTTTAGCCCTAGGAAGAAGAAGACAAGGGCAAACCATTTCCAAAAAGCCTTATCAAAAATATTGCAGGTACAGGTGGTTGCCATGAGTCAAGACTGATCTGGAAGACACCAAAAACTAAACAAAACATCCGCATAACAGAAAGCATGGTGTTGGGTTGGGACAACTAAATTTGAAACATTATTTTGAAGCTTTTCAACTAAGGATTTCCTGCACAATCTTAACAAGGGGCTTTCTTCCTGTCCTCAATTGGAATACTAATCTCCTGACAGCAGTCCTTTTGCCACACCTCAAAAGCATGGTTCACAAAGTTGTTGCCTGTAAACAAAAGTGCTATCTCGAGTTTTTTGAAACCTTTCCTCTAGATGTCGCTTGGGTGAGAGATGTGAAGTCTTCCCCTTCTCTACTGCCTCCCTCCCTCTGTCTCTTTCCTCCCATCCTCAAGAAAAATAGTTCCCTTACTGACTCCCTCCATGACAATCCCTGCCTTTATCTTTCTGTTTGTGGGAATACATCACTCTTCATCAGATGAGAACGGGACCACTGCGGATGCTGGGATTAGCACCAGAGCTCGCCAACAAGTGCAGAAATAAGTGCAGAAACAAGTGCAGAATATTCGGGGGGAGGGGGAGGTAGTGGAAATTACTTCTAGGAATATCATCTTGGTAGGATATATTAAGATTGGCATCCCTACCAGAGCCAAGAAAAAACGTAACTTGCTAAGTCATGCTCTGTTCTTCCCAGTAGCTCAAAGAGGAATGGTTATGAGGCACAGAATGACAGGAGTAGATGGGAGGGGGCAGTTCTCCAGCAGACCAACTGGAGTCCTGCATGTCACTGATCTCTTTCAGGATCCTTTTCCATGACAGTAGGCATTATCACATTGAGGAAAGGTGATGGGAAATACTAACTTCTTGCGGAATCATCACGATCCAAGGATCCATGATCCAACTTCAGCCTACCTCCAGAGACAAGTTGTCCCAAGAGGGATGCTACAATTTGAGGTCATGTCTTAAAGGATTGGTAAGTTAGCCATCTCAGAGACAGATCAAAGGGAGATGTCTTATAAGGTGCATCATTAGGAAATGAAATAATGTTCAACAGATATAAGTTGAGCATTGGATTTTGCATGAATTAGAGCTGTGTATCATCTTCTTACTTATTAAGTGATAATTTACTTATCCTTTAAAGTTTTCAAACTTAAAACTTTAGAGTGGAAAAAGTGGGAAGAATATTTGGTTCTTGTTCTTACTTTTCTTTTCCCATCCCCTAATTATTGCCTTTCTAAGCACAAGGTAAAATTTGTTCAATACAAGGAATGTGAAAACAGTTAATTTTAACAGATTACTTAATTTTAATTAGAAACTTCTAATTACAATTTGCAAAACAAATCATTGCAAATATCAACCAGGTTTCAAATGAATTAGATTCAATATTCATTAGCTAACCATTTGGGGAATAATGCTTATTTACTTTATTTAACAGTAAGGAAATTTGGTTAATAGTATATATGATTCTTATAATAAGCATAACATGTTCTCTTGAAATTCTTAATGACTATGGCAACGTGATCTGAAATTTGAACCGAATGAATCTCACTGGACCTGTTTGCAACACAGGATTTCTTTTCAATCTGTTTCACCAATTCACCAAAAACTGGTCTTGAAGATAATCAAGAGGTAGCACTGCAGCATATTAATTCTAACCTCTGGCTATTGTCGCGGTGGAGTTATGAGCAACTTGGCACATAATGCCATATTTGGTGGTAATCCCAAAGGTGCTTTTTCAGGAGACAACTTGACTTTCTTGTTTTTTCTTTTGAAGATGGTTCGCTTCTCATCCAAGAAGTGTCTTCAGCTCTGACAGGATCGTGGAGAATGGAAGAATCCTGTCAGAGCTGAAGAAGCTTCTTGGATGAGAAGCGAAACGTCTTCAAAAGAAAAAACAAGAAAGTCCAGTTGCCATCTGAAAAAGCACCTTTGGGACAACCATGACCTGGATGACTGAGAATCTCTACAGACATTTGGTGGTAACGCTCAATTAATTTATTCTCTCAGTTAAAAGTGCTTGAAATTGGGAAATCTTTCATAATTAGTCCTACCTTTGGCTTATTGATGGATTTTCCTAATGAAAGTAAATGGCCACAACATAAGGGATAACAAACGTTCCAAGTCTGTTATTGTAAAACTTCAGACAGTAAAATCCATTGGACAAATGATATTTTAAAATATGAGAAATTGCTTTGTCTGAGAAAGTGACACAACAAAAAAGAGGCCTGAAAAACCACAACGAAGGATAAATTTACTATGTACTGATTACCATTTATTAACTGAGGTACGTGACAGTTCAAATTTGTGCTGAGCCTGAAAAACCGTTTCAAGTTTGTTCCAATTATTCAGGAAACAATTCAAGCTAGAAGTAGCTCTCAGTTCAAAATGCTTGTTTTTAACCCAAAATAGGGTAGTTGTAGTTACAGAAGTCTTCCAGAATGACTGGGACAACCTGCTTCAGAACAAATTTGCAGGAGCAATGGACAGAAACAATCATTCTCACTTGGCCTGAAGAGTAATAGAGGAAAATCCTTCCTCTGAAGCTGCCATCTGCATTAGAATGAATTTGCTTTATGCCGCAGAGACATTTCTTTGCAAAACAGATTTACAGTGACCCGCCTCATAAATAGCCTCAATTAGCAATGTCCATCATTTAGATGAAGGGGGCAGCAGAAAAGGGAAAGCAGAGAATATGCTAGAACAGGGATGTCAAACTCGCGGCCCACAGCCCGGATGCATCACATGCTGGCCACGCCCACCCCCAGTTTAGCGAAGGGGGAAAAATCGTGATACGTCATGTGATGACAATGTAATGCCGCGAGTTTGACACCCCTGTGCTAGAACCTGCCATATGGTTATTGTATTTGAGCTGCAAAAACATACATGAACCTAGATGGCAGCAAAGTATTACTTTTTTTTTTCCACCCAGACTTGCAGTGCCAATATGGAAACCTACCATCATGGCTATCAATTCATTGTTTTCAATGCCCTTTCTCAAACATCATAGGACAGAATGCACTGCTTTTCATCACTTCATTCTCTGACACAGGTGATTGATAGTGGGGCACTGCAGCACTGAGTACCAAATAAACTCTGCTGCCTTATGAAAAAAAAAAAAGGCTACATCTTACTAAAATCCATGGTACTGATTACGCCAATCACTAAGCTATGTTTTGCTTAAGTGAAGTTGATTAAATACTGTAAGTCATAATTGTCTGCGTTCATGCAACATTCTAAGTCACAAATAGGCAGACCACATTATAGCTTAACATGTCATGTGAAGTCAATTGATAAAGTTAAGTAACTCCTGTACACTAACTTAAAAAACTAAGTGGAACAAATACGTAATGCTCCAAGATCCTTATGAGGCAGGGAGATGTGCATAAGTAGCCAGAGGTGGTATTCAGGAGGTTCTGACCAGTTCTGGAGAACCGGTAGCGAAAATTTTGAGTAGTTCGGAAAACCGGTAAATACCACCTCTGACTGGTCCCCATCTATTCTCTGCCTCCTGAGTCCCAGCTGATCAGGAGGAAATGGGGATTTTGCAGTAACCTTCCCCTGGAGTGGGGAGGGAATGGAGATTTTGCAGTATCCTTCCCCTGGAGTGGGGTGGGAATGATTTTACAGTATCCTTCCCCTGCCATACCCACCAAGCCATGCCCACCAAGCCATGCCACGCCCACCAAGCCACACCCACAGAACCGGTAGTAAAAAAATTGAATCCCACCACTGGAAGTAGCATGTTTCTCACTCACTGGAAAATACAGGCATTATATGCCTATGAACCAAGGAAGAACTGAAGAATGTTAAACTGCAAGGAAGCACTTAATGCTAACTGTTGTAATTACATCATTCTCTGTGATGCATCAAGCACATCATGTCCCCCTACACTGCTTAGAAAACCAGAGATCACTTCCTGTATATTAAGTAGTCTGATTACAAGAACCCAAAATTTTGGACACACAAGCATTTGTAAGGCTCGCTGGATCCAGGTATGAAGTCTAATAAGCGTTGGTGTATTTTCACAGAACATTCTGTCTCACTTGTACTTTCTATCACTGTAGTGAGGTCACTGGATGAAGTCTGCACATAAGAAATGGGAAGAAGAAAAAGCAGGGGGCCAACATTCAGGAGCATTTGAGCAAAGGCTCTTTCTGAACAGATTATTAGCGGCTAAAGATTAGATTGCTTTTTTGCCAGCACACACATGAATTTGCCAAAGAAATCATAGCAAATACAGCTGCACTTTCCCCCTTGCCGTTCACTTTAAGAGGAAGCAAATAAGGGTTATTTCCATGCCAGTAATATAATACATATTGTGGAAATACATGCTGCTGTTTGACAGTGATTGCAGAACTATAAGGACAAGTCTACATAATCTAATCAGACAGACCGCACTGTTACCTCCACATTTGTTCTCCATTCTCTTATTTCCTGCATCATAGCTCCCTGAGCAAAAATATATGGGTAGATACAGTTTGTGGGTTTTGTAAACAAGAAATGCAGGGCACCATTTGATTTGGAAGAACTACAATGTGCACGAACCATTTCGTTTATTTTGACCATTGGACAAAGCAGTCTTATCTTATATCAGAAATAAGAGGGCTTATGTTAAGTAGGATTTATTTCCAAATAGATGTGCAATTGTAGCCTAGAGCCGTGATGACGAACCTATGGCACGCGTGCCACAGGTGGCACGCGGAGCCATATCTGAGAGCACGCAAGGCATTACCCTATGTCAGCTCCAGTGTGCATGTGTGCGCTGGCCAGCTGATTTTCAGCCTTCCGGAGGGCGGGAGGAGGCCGTTTTTGCCCTCCCCAGGCTTCAGGAAAGCCTCCGGAGCCTGTGGATGGCGAAAAATGGACCCAACGGGCCTACCGGAAGTTCGGAAACGAACTTTCCTGAAGCTTGGGGAGGGCGAAAAACGGCCCAAACGGAAGTCCGGAGGCTTTAGTGAGGCCTGCGCGCATGCGTGGGGGGGGGCAGCATGGGGTGTGTGTGCATGTATGCGCGTGGGGGGAGGTCATTGCATTATGGGTGTGGGCACGCGTGCGCGCTATCACGCGTGCGCACGCCCTTTTGGCATCTGAGCAAAAAAAGGTTCGCCATCACTGGCCTAGAGCTTTCAGATACCCCTTTAAAAGTGACTTTGGGGGCACCTGTCTATGAAATAAAAAGTAAGAATTGTGTTAAGTCTATGAAAAGAAAAACCAAACATCTGTTAAGTTAGGACAAAAGCTTTGTTCACAGCAAAGATAGTGTCACATAAATTGTGTAAACTTTTAAGTTCTTGACAACTGCTCATTAGACAAGGTGTTACTGTGGACAAGAAAGAAGTAATCCAAACATCAGGTCACATGTTTCAGATACAAGATTTGTAACTCAAGGTCATTAGTAGTGGTTATTGCCAATAAGAGGTTATACATTACATTCAGAAACAAATGCAAATTATTTATTTAATTTATATTTTGCCTTTATTACTTTCACAAATAACTCAAGATGGCAAACATACCTAATATTCCTTCCTCCTTTTCTTTTCCCCACAACAACATCCCTGTGAGGTAGGTTGAGTTGAGAGAGAGAGAGAGTGGCTGGCCTAAGGTCATCCAGCCAGCTTTCATGGCTAAGGCGGGACTTGAACTCACAGTCTCCTGCTTTGTAGCCTGGTGCCTTAATCACTAGACCAAACTGGTACTTCAAATCATTGTGCAATGTACCACATAATGTAGACTTCCAGAAGATTAAAAAATTATGCACAAAGCTGTGCATAGCCTTTCAAAACAGGGGTGGGGTGATGGGTTTGCAAAAGAGTTTTTGGCATGAGCATTAAAGCAGCTTCAGTTGTCCGAGTGGAAAAGTCTGGGTTCGTACACATCCCTTCAAGGCAATTGTGTGAGCCTTCCAAATAATGCAGCCATTTAATGACTTCATGGAGGGATGCTTTGCTTGCATTGATACACTTTGTGCAGCACTTTTAGTGGAGTATGTTTAAGAATTTGAAGGATTTGGTTGAAAGAGTGCAGAACTACATTGCAAAGGTATGGGGTTGTTATTGTTTTTTTACTTGTTTGTTCAAACTAGTGATAAAACAGCTGAAGTAGTCATGTTTCCAGCTAAGCTTTGCAAATACAATTTACAGCTTCTAATTGCTCTCTACACAAAAAGGAAAAATTCTGTCCCCCCTGCTGATAAGACAGTGTTTCAAATGAACAAGTGAAAATATATTTTTCTGAACTCCAACTTTCAATTATAGCCAATTCTAGGCATGTATACATCTACTAATTATTATACAAATGCAACATAGCATCTAATATTAATTTGGAATCCTAGTGGACATCTAATGTTATTATTAGATATTAATAATATTATTGTATTGTGTTGTGTTGTGCTGCATTGTGTTGTATTGTGTTGCATTGTATATAATAATATTATATTGGCATCTAATATTATCTTGGAATCCTAGTGGACAATCACCTAAATATGAGCCAGCAGTGTGCACCAGCAGTTAATGCAATCCTCGGTTGCATTAACAGAGGGATAGAATCAAGATCACATGAAGTATTAGTAGCACTTTATAAAGCCTTAGTAAGACCACATTTAGAATAATGCATCCAGTTTTGGTCCCCACATTGTAAAAAAGAAGTTGAGATTGGAAAGAGTGTAGAGAAGAACAACGAAGATTATTAGTGGGCTGGAGACCTAAACATATGAAAGAACAGTTACAGGTATTGGGTATGTCTAATCTAGTGAAAAGAAGGACTGGGGTGATATGATAACAGTGTTGCAATATTTGGGGGGCTACCGCAAAGAAGAGGGGGTCAACCTACTTTTCAAAGCACCAGAAGGCAAGAAAAGAAATAATGGATGGAAACTAATCAAGGAAAGAAGCAACCTAGAACTAAGGAGAAATTTCCTGACAATGAGAACAATTAACCAGTGGAGCAGCTTGCTTTCAGAAGTTGTGAGTGTTCCATCACTGGAGGCATTTAAGAAGAGACTGGACAGCCGCTTGTCTGGAATCTAGCAGACAACTTTGTCTCCCAAAAAGTAGAGAAGGAAACTAGGGGGTCAGCCATATTGGATTTAATTCTCACTAACAGAGATGAAATGATAGAAGGTGTTGGAGTTATTATAGGAACCTTGGGAGGAAGGGTGATCATGCAATATTGGAATTCAACATTATTCAAGCACAAGCAATAGAACAAAGTCAGACTAGAGTCTTAGATTTTAAGAGAGTTGATTTCAATAAACTTAGAGAGAACTTGGGAAGAATTCCATGGATGAGAATCCTCAAGGGGAAAACAACCCAAGAAGCTTGAGAAATTTTGAAAAGTGAGATTATAAAAGCCAGTCCAGCACAATTCCAATGAAGAAAAAAAATAACAGCTCTCAAAAGAAACCAGCATGGCTGCACAAAGAATTCTGATAAACTGAAAGACAAAAAGGACAATTATAAAAAGTGGAAAGAGGGGCACAAAACTAAGGCAAAATATCAGCAAATAGCCCGAGCCTGCAAAGATGAATTCAGGAAAGCTAAGGCTCAAAATGAACTAAGGCTTGCAAGAAAAGTAGAAAATAACAAAAAAAGCTTCTTTCAACATGTAAAAAACGAAAAAGTTAAGGAAACTATTGGTCCATTAATGGGAGAAAATGGCAAGAAGGTGACAAACAACAGGGAGAAAGCAGAACTGCTTAACTCATATTTGCATCTGTCTTTACACAAAAGGGAAAAAACAGTCCAACTATCAAAAACAGTACTGTAAAAAAGAGATTAGGAATGCAAGTCAAAATAGGCAAGAAAATGGTAAGAGACCACCTGTCCACCCTAGAAGAGTTCAAATCACCAGTACCAGATGGATTACATCCCAAGGTTCTGAAGGAAGTGGCAGACATGATCTCAAAACCACTGAAATCTTTCAAAAATCCTGGAGCACTGTGAAACTACCAGGGGACTGGAAAACAGCTGATGTAGTTCCCATCTTCAAAAAAAGAAAAAAATGGATCCAGGAAACTACAGACTATCTATCTAACCCTAACTATCAACCTTACATCAATACCTGGGAAGATTCTAGAAAAGATAATCAAGCAACAAATCTGTGTGAACACCTAGAGGCAAACAAAGTCATAACTAAAAGCCAACATGGGTTTGTCAAAAACAGATCATGCCAGACAAATCTTATTGCACTCTTTGACAAACTGACAAAATTAGAGAAATGCTGTGGATATAATTTACTTGGACTTCAGTAAGGCATTTGATAAAATAGACCAAATCCTACTACTTGATAAGATAGAAAAATGTGGGTTAGATAGCATCACCACCAGATGGATTTATAACTGGCTGACTAACTGCACTCAATGTGTAGTCCTCAATGGAACTTCATCTACATGGAGGGAAGTATGCAATGGGGAACTCCAAGGCTCTGTTTTAGGCCCAGTACTCTTCAATATCTTCATCGGTGATTTAGATGAGGGGATAGATGGGGAACTCATCAAATTTGCAGATGACACCAAGCTGGCAGGAATAGCCAATGTTTCAGAAGATTCAGAAGGATCTTGTCAGACCTGAACACTGAGCCCTATCTAACAAAATGAAATTCACTGGTGAGAAAAGTAAGGTTTTACTTTTAGGCAAAGCAAAACCAAATGATATAGAATAGTACTTGGCTCAATAGTAGTAACTGTGAGAAGGATCTTATAGTCCTAGTGGACAATCACTTAAATACGAGCTGCCAAAAAAGCCAACACACTTCTAGGCTGAATTAAAAGAGGGATAGAATCAAGATCATGTAAAGTGTTAATACCACTTTATAATGCCCTAGTAAGACCACACTAAGAATATTGCATCCAGTTTTGGTCACCACAATATAAAAAATGTGTTGAAACTCTAGAAAGAGTGCAGAGAAGAGAAACATAAATGATATGGGGACTAGAGGCTAAAACATATGAAGAACGATTGCAGGAATTCGGTATGTCTAGTTTAGTGAAAAGAAGGACTAGGGATGACATGATAGCAATGTTCCAATATTTGAGGGGCTGCCACAAAGAAAAGGGGGTCAACCTGTTCTCGAAAGCACCTGAAAGAAGGACAAGGAGCAATGGATGGAAACTAATCAAGGAGAGAAGCAACTTAGAACTGAGGAGAAATTTCCTGACAATTAGAACAATTAACCAATGGAACAACTTGCCTCCAGAACTTGTGAATGCTCCAACACTGGAAGTTTTAAAGAAGAGATTGGACAACCATTTGTCTGAAATGGTATAGGGCTTCCTGCCTGAAGAAGACCTCCAAGGTTGCTTCCAACTCTGTTATTCTGACTTTTAACTTACAGTTAATTCAAAATGATAGATATTTATGTTTTAAAGCAGAGTTCCCAACCTTTCTAGCTTTCTGGAGGTGCTGGGGGGAGGGGATGGTTCCGCACAAGTGGCGAGCAAGCATGTTTGCGCAGTTTCATTTGCACAAGTGGCAGGCAAGCACACACGCAGCTCCATTTGCATGAGTGGCGGGCACACTTGCCCGCCCTTCATGCAAATGGAGCACGCGCTTGTGTTTGCCTACCACTCATGCAAGTGGGGATGGATGCGTGCGCGCACCCCCCCCCCACTTCCGCCGCCTGGTTCCAAAGGGCTCAAGGCCCAGTAGTGGGCTACAGCCTGGGGGGGTTGGGGACCCCTGTTTTAAAGCAACCTCCTCACTGGAATCCATGACAAGAGTTTTTAGTGCTTTTTTTATATATTAGAAAATCTAATTACAATACAAGTATAACCTTGATAGGAGTTTATTCCAAAGAACTAGAGCCGGAGTGGGGGGGAGCTTTTAACAACGACATGAATATCCAGATAGATAGTCAATAAACTGATGCCTGCCTCCATAGAATAAAAATAGTTTTCTTTTGCAGAGTCACTCTTGACCTCTCAATAAATATCAGGAACTGAGTTCCAAAATCAGAGGTCATGAGAAAAAATTGGTATCACAATTTCCAATATTTTATATCAGCTCCTCATTCCCGCAGTTGTCATCTTTAAAATAATTTGCTTTTCTTCCAGCCACAGACTTTTAATTAAAATGAATTTAACGAAGTATAAAGTACACAATTAACTACCCCAATTAATTAAATCCAAAGTGTGCACGTAGATTATAAGAGGGTATGAATAGATTCTTGCTATTTAAATCTGGCTAAGTAAGTTTTGAATACGGTTTTCATATTTCACACGCTTAAAACTGAACTGAATCACAATATAACTGTTCAGTCTCTGCTAGGATTCCTGGAATTGCAGTTCTGATAAATCCAGAGAGCATCAGTCTGGGAAAGGCTATTTCAAATGACCTCATCTTAGGAGAGACACGGTGTGTTATAAATACTAACGGGTTCCAATGAAGAAGAGATGTAGGTTTGTTTGTTCTCTGATAGAAGAGGATGAACCTGAGAACAAGAACATGCTTCTCCTCTGACTGTTTGGTTCCAGCATCAAAGAACACACAATTTCCTTTGGAAGGAATATTATAGCATTCAATCTTTCTACTCCTACAACAAATACAAGTAGAAAGCAGGAAGATGGAATATTATAATGAACGCTTCCTTGAAGTAAATTCAAACGTCAGCAAAGTCTAGATTACTGTTCTTAGGGTGGGGAAAGAGTGAAATTAACAACTTCCACATTTTCAAATGTGTTCCACTAGTACAATAATTATTCATTCTCTTAGATTTAACATTATTTCCAAAAGGTGAGGCTTGTTATAGGTCTTGCCCTTCCAGATAAAAGTTATACATTCCCTTTTGGAGTGCACCTCCATCCATTGGAGCATATGAGGGAGATTTAGAATAAATAGTGAATATCATGAATTATTTTGAAAGGGCCAATGTGAAAGCTATCTACTTTTATTAAAATTGATTACAATTATGGAGACGCTTAATTATAATGAAAAATGATGAAAGGATTTTTTTCCCCTTTAATAAAAGTACCATCCCATTCATCTTTAATTTTCCGAACATGAAACGTCCATATAATTAACACCTATCATTTACTAAACGTTGGTTTCTTTTCAATATTCTGAAAGTAGACACCCTCACAACTGTAAAAATCAAACATTGTTCCCCGTTTCCACCCATGTTCTTGACTGATTTCATTAATATAACCAAAAGGGAACAAACTAAATTCTAGATTCTGTTCAATGTCCTATTATTTTAAAGCCCAAATATCTTACAAACAAGGAATATTTATAGCTATGGTTATTTACTGTATGTATTAAGTCTATAGCCCACCTTTCTTTCACAAGTTCAAAGTGGTCCATATAGAATTAATGGGGTTTTGCTTGCAATTCCATCAGGTAAGTCAATCTGAGTGTGTGTGACTGGCTCAAAGTCACCTGGAAAGCTTCTATGGCTGGGACCTGGTCTCAGACTTGTTGAGAGTTAGGTAGCATTCAGATTTTTTGATTAATAATGATAATAATGGAATGATATCGTGCATGTGAATATTGAATTCATCTGACGGAAGATCTTCTCTGGGTCAGGGGTATTCCAAATTCTTCCTAGGGAAGCTGACTTAACAGCATCAGATGAAGACGATTTTTCTCCCTCCAATATTTGACTTGTTGTTTTCACCTGATTTCTTTTCCTGCTTCATAGTTTTGCTATTATTTCTGATATATTTATGGATTTGGAGTCATGGAAACTGGTTTGCAGAGTGACTCACTTATAAGATACATTGAAATAACATGCAATTACAATAATTAATTATATAAAACCAACAGTTCTCAAATTACAGATTCCTATAGGCTGTAAAAATCAGAATGACCACTAGATGATAACAAAGATACACAGAAAACTCCTGGCGTCCATCTAGTGGCAATTTTTATGTTTGCAGTCTCATTTTTATAGTCATAACTATTCGCTTTCTTTCTATTCACTGTACATATCAGTGCTTATCCTGTATATTTGAAGACTGAACGAGACAATCTCAATCGGAAGAAAGAACATAACAGAGTTTACCATATTCTACCTTGAATTTCTACCTTGAGGCCAACAAGAAAGACCCAGATGAAAAACAGACTATGAAATTCTGTGTATCATTATTCTAAACCTAATTATCAGCAAATGCAAGCTGCACATCAGAGTGTAGATTAAAGTGCCAGGGAGCTCATTATTACCACATCCATCAGTGATTGCAGAAAACAAACAATGAGGCTTAATTTTTTTTTTTTAAGCCACAATATTCAATCCAAGATCCAAGGAACAAAAGCAATACCGTTGGAGCTAACTACACTGAATTCAAAAGGATTGACTTGAACTAGGACTGTGCTGAAAAAAAAAGAGAGATTTTAGCAGTTTAGGGATGGATGCAGTGCTTTGACAGAAAGTTTTCCAGACTAGAATCCAGTCCGTTCAATGCAGAAGTGTTTTCTTAAGTTGGTAACTATATACAAGCATGGCCATGGCCATGGTGATGGTGATGGATTGGACGCAACGCAGTCAGAAGGAAACTAAAGGCACAAAAATATATATCGGGACAACTATAACCAAGTTTAAATATATGAAAGATTTTTACAATAGCAATTCACAATGTCATGTTGCTATAGTAACATAATTGTGTTATTGGTAAGCTAATTAGTTCCTGTGCTGTGGTCAGGATGCATTGTCTCAGTTCAGGCCACATATGATATAACTGATTTCTTGATCAACTATAATCTAGAGTTTTTATGCAGACGTTCCTTTGTTGTGGAATGGCTCCTGTCAGGTAATTAACAGGATAACCTAAGAGAGTCAAGTTTTGTCCCAATGGTTTCTGAGTACAATAGTCCTTGACTTACAACAGTTTGTTTAGTGACCATATAAAGTTACAACAGCACTGAAAAATTGACTTATGACCATTTTTCCCAGTTACGACCTTTCCAGCATGCCCCTGATCATGTGATCAAAATTCAGATGCTCGGCAACTGGTTCATATTTATGACCGTTGCTTTGTCCCAAGGTCACATTTTGCAACCTTCCAATAAGCCAAGTCCATGGGGAAGCCAGATTCACTTAACAACTGGGTTACTAACTTATCAACTGCAATGATTCACTTAACAACTGAGGCAAGAAAGTTCATAAAATGGGGCAAAATTCACTTAACAAATGCCTCACTTAACAACAGAAATTTTGGGCTCAATTCTGGTCACAAGTCAAGGACTGTATTTGCCTTCAAGATACCCGATTCGTCTACCTGTCCTACCTAGAATACAGGGGTGGGTTCTACTTAACCTTCCCTACTGGTTCGCATTGCGTCGGAAGTGCGCATCGCGTCGGAAGAGGCTTCTGCACATGCGCATTACCCTCTGTGCAGAGGGTTCTTTGCAAGCCGCTTTCAAGGAGCAGCGACCGGAGAACCGGTTCAGGGGCGTGGCCAGCCAGCCATTGCTGCCAGTTCGGCGAGCGGGGGCTAATTTCCGCCACCGGTACTGGAGAACCGGTCCGAACCAGCAGCAACCCACCACTGATAGAATAGGGAAGAGCCTTGGGACAAATTAATAAACTCTTGGTCTTGGTATGGGTGACTGTGGATGTTGTAGTATTAGTAAATGAGTCAAAATCCCATCTCAAGAGGTTCAGGCCCAAAAGAGTAAAACAAAACTTTTAAACTTGAACTGTCAATCAAAGCACACCTGTCATCCTAAGATAGTGGTTGGAGGCCATCAAAGCCTGAAAAAAATCCGACTCTGAGCAGTTACTCAAGAGCAAGGTGCTTTCCCACTTTGACCTTTTAAACAAGAGGAAGGGGCATTTCCATTTCGTATTTGTTACGCCTTCTCTCACAAAGATGGATCAGAGCACCTGTTTTGAAACTGGTTCCTAGCCAGCAGTGCATTAGTCTCCAGGAGATCAGTTATCCAGGAAATATATTGCACTTTAGAAACTAGCAGAAGCCAATTAAGAAATAGAACATTGATTTTATTTTATAGGAACTTATCTGATTTTCTCTTTATTATCTTTGCTCTCCTTTTTGTATTTCATCCTGCCAATGTGTCTTTGGTTGAAGGAGCAAACAACTGGGAATCTTTGGAATCATTGTGACTTGTTTTCTTCCTTCCTTCTGGCTTTAAGCTCCAGAAGGAATTTAAACTTTTAATTCCTTAACCTTGCTACAGGTAGTCATCAGCTTACAACTATTTTTTTTAGGGACGTTCAAAGTGACAACGGTTCCAAAAAAACCCGTAATTTACAACCCATTCATGTACTTACAATCATTGTAGTATCCCCACAATCACATGATCAAAATTCAAGCACTTGGCTACCAGCATATATTTATTTATTTATTTTTTATGCCTCCCATCTCCCCTACAAGATGACTGTGGTGGCTTACAGGTTTTATTTACAATGGTTGTAGTGTCCCGAGGTCATGTGATCACCACTTGCAACTTTCCTAGCTGGCTTCCAACAAGCAAAGCCAATGCGAGAAGCCGGATTCACTTCAAGACCGCATGATTCACTTCACTGCAGTGATTTGTTTAACAACGATTGCAAAAAAAAAAAAGTCGTAAAATTGGATGCAATTCACTTAATAACTGCCTTGCTTAGCATCTAGTCCCAGCTGTGGTTGTAAATTGAGGACTGTCTGTATACAGGGACTTGCATTTCTTCCTGTTCTGAAAAAAAAAATGGATTAGAGCATATACATGTCACTAATTCCCAATTAATTAAGTGACAGAACAGGAAGGAAATCAACGTACTTATCATGTCCTTTTTGTGTAAATCAGAGAGGGGCTTTTTCTGGAATATAGTGGGTGGTGGCGACATTTACCCATTAGATGTTCTCCCAGGAGTTGTGAGAGAGTGCTGGAAGTGTAGAATAGAGAGACTCTCTCCCGCCTCCCCTCCCCCACCCCATCCTTTGTATGTAGAAGGCCTGGTCCACCATGTTTCCAATGGTGCTTATACAAGTGCAAGTATAAATTATAAAGGTAACTTAGGTTTCTGCAAGGGAATTATTAATCATGCCAAACAAGCTTCTCTGAAAAACAAACAGTTAATATTTCTCCTCCTCCATAGAAATAAAGGTGAATATGCCTGGGTTGGAATTCATGCAAATGATAAAGTGATAAAGGCCAAGGGACTTGCAATAAATAATTTGTGATTATGTCTCATCAAAAGAGTCACCTGCAACATCCAGCTCTGTCAAAACTCCTTGGTAGCCTATTGCAGAGAAAAAGACATCTTGAAGCCAGAAGGTTCAGAAACCACTTAGAAAAACGCAGCTGGTATTTACATTGATGAACAAGGGGAAACGCATCATATGAAAAGGGTAAAAGAGTACAAATGCACAAAATGATTTTTACATAGTGTTATCTACGTAAATTCAAAGAAAAAACCCTTCAAAAGTAATTGATCTCATGAAGCCCTGTGACCAGGAAAACTCCTGCATATCGTCACAAACAATCAAAAGCCTTGCACTTTTTTAGGGTTGTTAATCTTTAAATCTGAAAGCATTTCAAAAAATTCAAATAAATAAGCATCTTCAGAAGGGGGGGGGTTCATGACTAGACTATTGCTAAAACTCAAAACTTTTTTATTTATTTATTTTTATTTTTAAATTAAATCCATTTGGACATGTATGAGGACAGGCCTGCACGGGGTTTCAATTACTTTCTGAACTTGACATTTGATTTATATAAGACCCAACTTGGAGTAGAAGCTAAGGTGGCAAACTAGAAAAGGGCTATGTGAGGTCGAGTCCTCTGCTAGGCATGGGAGCTGGCTAGGTGGTTTGGGGTCAGCCACTCTCTCTTAGTCCAACCCATCTCACAGTGTTGTTATTGTGATGGGCAATAGGAGGAACAATAGCAACAGCAGACTTATATACTGCTTTACAGCCCTTTCTAAGCGGTTTACAGAGTCAGCATATTGCCCCCAACAATTTGGATCCTCATTTTACCCACCTCGGAAGGATGGAAGGCTGAGTCAACCTTGAGTCTGTTGAGATCCGAACTGCCAAATTGCAGGCAGCCAGCAGTCAGCAGAAGTAGCCTGCAGTACTGCACTCTAACTACTGTGCCACCATGGAGGAAGCATTATGTTTGCCATCTTGGACTGTACAAGTTAAAGGTAGAATATAAATCTAATAAATTGCATGGCCATTTCCATGTGGCTTTTATGCCATTTCACCCCAATGGTTATAACATGTTTGGTGGTGTCCTACTAATTCAAGCCCAATGTACTTTCTCCAGCTCAGGGGTGGGTTCCTCCCGGTTCGGACCGGATCACCCGAACTGGTAGTGACCCGCTGGTGATGTCACTGAAGTGGATCGGTCGGTGCCGGTCTGTGGGCGCCACCATCTTTTTTTGTGAATTTTTTGCGAATTTTTTACTGTTTGGAAGGTTTTTCCTGTTCTGCTGCTTGAAAAAGAGCCCTCCTGCCGCCCCAGGTTTATACTGACCTTTATTCCTTCGCCCGAAGCACAGCTGATCAGCTCCTCAGCTGTGTTTCAGGCTGATTGCAGCTACTGAGCATGTGCGGAAGCAAAATTGCGTGAGGGAACATCGCAATGTGAACCGGTGGGGAAGGTAAGTGGAACCCACCCCTGCTCCAGCTCCTTTGATTCTTCTTCTCAAGTGCTTCCTAGAGAAGAAGAGTCAAAAGAGGTGGAGAAAGTACACTGGGCTTGAATTAATAAGAGACTTCCAACCATGTCATAACATTTGGGATGGAATGGCATAAAAGCCTATCAAAATATATGCATAAATTACATTAGAAGGTAGGTGATCTCCCATTTGCCCTCTTGTTCCAGCAAAGATTCACTGCAGCAGATTCCAAATTCATTCATAGTAATATGGATGGCACGGTTTTTAAAGTCCTTCTCTCTTCAGCTATTTTATTATCCAAAGTAGCTCCATCTGAAGTTGGATTCTCTCAACAAAATGGGAGAGATACATGAAAGGCAAAAAAAAAAAAAAAGAGGGGATGCATGTTTTGCTTTTACTTTCAGAAGGGAAAAGAATATGTTTACTGCCCAGAAAGAAAAAGAATTAAATATAGCATTTTGCATCGACTCTTCTTCAACTTTCAGTATTTCTTTTGATCTTTGGAAAATATTCTTGTAAAGGTACCAGAAGAGGTTATATTTTTTAATGTACAGTATATCAGTTTGTTTATCTGGCTTTTCCCTCCTTTTTCTTGCTGCCTTTGTATTTGAGATAGCTTTAATCATTTCCATCACAATGAATTCTTCAAAGTGTCTGTGCTACCATGGGAAATATTCTCCCTTAAGCGTAGTAATAAGAAGCTCCAGTGCTTGCAGTTGGACAGATGGAAATAATGTCACCATCTTTGTATGAAATCTTACATACTGTACATATACAGACATCTCTCTCTCTCTCTCTCTCTCTCTCTCTCTCTCTCTCTCACACACACACACACACACACACACACACACACACACACACACACACACACACTTTCCAAAAATGGTGCTCTTGAATTGCGTTGGTATGAATTCTGGCTTGGCATGGGACTCAAATTTTAGAATCAACTATTGGAATCAACTATTAGAATCAAATTTGGAAAGATTTAAACTGTGCAAAATACCTTATTTAGAACCGTAGATATGCAAAGTAATAGAACCAGATTTATAAACCTTCTAATTTAAGAAAAATAACACACACACTGCATTACACACTACTCTTTTAAACGAAAAGAAATATATATCAGAACTACTTCCTTACAAACTTTCTGGATGGCCAGCTCAAGTGTTTTTCTGTATAAATCAGCCATCTTCTCCATTACAACTGTAGCTGCAAGCAACAAAACCATTTAGCAGTTGCTAAATGGATTAACATATGCCACCAATCCATAATGTGGTTTGTTTCATTGTTTGATTTCAAGTTAATGTATTATATCAACCTGGCACTGAGGCTTGTAAACTGTTACTTCCACAAGAACCGTAATTAAGTAAACTATGGGTTTGTGCAACATGTCAACCCAACCGTAAAGTGTAGTTTAAATGGAAATGGAAAAGTAATTCTGAAGAACAATATGCACATAACAAATTTCAAAATAAAATTCAATTTTCTTACATAAGATCGTAAGAATATGTCCCAATTATTAATTCAATACCCTTACAGAAAATTATTAATTAATTAATAATAAAGATTATTGATATTGATAAATAACTATAAAATAATAATTCCTCAGTTCTGCAGCAATTAATTCTCCAGCAGAATAAACAGATTCTTTCTTTCCAAACTTTCCCATGAATGCAGATTCTCTCCTTGCAAGGCTAAATCTTCTAAATCTAGAAGGCTAAAGCAAGCAGTTAATTACTTACGTTCAAAATAAAAGTAATTAACTGAATGATCTGAATTCCTCAGATGATGATTGGTTATGTGGAATAGATTTTTTTTGAGAATTGTAGCCCATATGAATCTGGGGAAGGCAACTTAGGGAAGTTAGAGAAGAATGCAAATTTGTGTTCTTTGTCACAAGCATCTACCTCAATATTAAAAGCAAAGGAATTTTAAAACATTACAAAGCATTGGCTGGCAAGGTCTGAATACCATGGCTGTTGATAATGACCACAATCAGCAGGCTATATTAGTAATATTAGCAGCAATTGCGTCTGTAATATGTTTTTTAAATGGTCATGGATATCTTATGAGCAGCATTGGGTATAATCTTTTAGAAAAGCAACAATGGAGGTTATGATGATCATACAAGAAAATCTCCTTTGAGAATGCTTGCCCAGTTTTACCATGGTCTTAAAATACCCACATAAACCACTTCTGGATTATCATTTTTTAGTACTAGACCTTTTCATTCTGTACTTAGTATCTCTGGAGGGGGGAGGGCACATGGGAGAATGAATTAGCAGAATAAATTACCAGATAGTGAAATGCAATCAATGGAGTGGTGGTTGGTAATACAGGAGTGCAATTAATGCCTTTTAAAAAAAACTCATTATTGTTCCAGTGCTGAGCCTTTTTGATACAAACACGTTTTCTTCTTAGAAATAGAAATAGAAATAACAGAGTTGGAAGGGACCTTGCAGGTCTTCTAGTCCAACCCCCTGCTTAGGCAGGAAACCCTACACCACTTCAGACAAATGGTTATCCAACATCTTCTTAAAAACATCCAGTGTTGGAGCACCCACAACTTCTGGAGGGAAGTTGTTCCACTGATTAATTGTTCTAACCGTCAGGAAATTTCTCCTTAGTTCTAAGTTGCTTCTCTCCTTGATTAGTTTCCACCCATCTTGTCCTACCCTCAGGAGCTTTGGAGAATAGCTTGATCCCTTCTTCTTTGTGGCAGCCCCTGAGATATTGGATCATGTCTCAACATCTTTTTTACATCGTGGTGACCAAAACTGAATGCAGTATTCCACGTGTGGCCTTACCAAGGCATTATAAAGTGGTATTAATACTTCATGTGATCTTGATCTATCCCTCTGTTTATGCAGCCTAGAACTGTGTTGGCTTTTTTGGCAGCTGCTGCACACTGCTGGCTCATATTTAAATGGTTGTCCACTAGGACTCCAAGATCCCTCTCACAGTTACTACTATTGAGCAAGGTACCACATATACTGTACCTGTGCATTTGGTTTTTCTTGCCTAAATGTAGAACCTTACTTTTTTCACCACTTAATTTCATTTTGTTAGATAGCGCCCAATGTTCAAGTCTGTCAAGATCCTTCTGTATCTTGAGTCTATCTTCTGGATTGTTGGCTATTCCTGCCATTTGGTGTCATCTGCAAATTTGATGAATTTTCCATCTATCCCCTCATCCAAGTCATTGATGAAGATGTTGAAGAGTACTGGGCCTAAAACAGAGCCTTGGGGTACTCCACTGCATACTTCCCTCCATGTAGATGCAGTTCCATTGAGCACTACACATTGAGTGTGGTTGGTCAGCCAGTTTCGAATCCATCTGGTGGTGTTGCTGTCTAACGCAGATTTTTCTACTTTATCTAGTAGTAGTTTATGGTCTATTTTATCAAATGCCTTACTGAAGTCCAAGTAAATTATATCAACAGTATTCCTCTGGTCCACTAATTTTGTCACTTTGTCAAAGAATGCAATAAGATTAGTCTGTCATGATCTGTTTTTGACAAATCCCTGTTGGCTTTTGGTTATTACTTTGTTTGCTTCTAGGTGTTCGCTGATTCATTGCTTGATTATCTTTTCCAGAATCTTCCCTGGTATTGAGGTCAGGCTGATAGGTCTGTAGTTTCCTGGATCTATTTTTTTTTTTTTTTTTATGGTCCACTAATTTTGTCACTTTGTCAAAGAATGCAATAAGATTAGTCTGGCATGATCTGTTTTTGACAAACCCATGTTGGCTTTTGGTTATTACTTTGTTTGCTTCTAGGTGTTCGCTGATTCGTTGCTTGATTATTTTTTCCAGAATCTTCCCTGGTATTGAGGTCAGGCTGATGGGTCTGTAGTTTCCTGGATCTATTTTTTCCCCCTTTTTTGAAGATGGGAACTACATTAGCTCTTTTCCAGTCCTCTGGCAGTTCCCTGGTGCTCCAGGATCTTTGAAAGATATAGTTCAGTGGTTCTGAGATCTC
>QLTV01000974.1:11441500-11454248 GCA_003457575.1 Thermophis baileyi
CATTCTGCACAGAAAGTACATCTTTTTGGGACAGATCATTTGTGCCAAGATAATAGCATCAACATCATAGTCCTTACTGGCATTCTTGACTATCTTAAGAATATGCCTCTTGTCTCTGCTGGCAGTAGCACCTGGCAGACACCTGACCTCTTTCAAAACCTCCATATCCTTTCCTAAATTTACATCCCTTACAATTGAATCACCAACCAGAAGGTGGCTTCTCTTTTTGGATACCTTGCTCTTTTTGTGTGGCTGATGTGTAATACCTGATTCACACTTTCCCCTTTCTGAAGTAAGTTCTTCATCTCGGACCACGATCCCCTGCTTATTTGAGTTATCATTATCACAACTATCTTGACCTGTCGCTTTAGTGTTCCTATTAAGGTCAGCAAGGGCACTGTATCTGTTATGCTGGGACACAGCAAAAGCTTTGTGTTTATGGTTCACAGCTCTCACCCTGCCAGATCCCATGGTTGTCCATACTGCCCTTCTCCTGCAGGATCTTTGTGGTAGAGGGGGCTGATAGCGCGGCAGCTCAATAGAGTGGAATGGCTGAATTGGGCACCTAATTTCTGCTTGTTCCACCAAATTCAGAGAGAAATTTAATCAAAACCTTAGTGCAACATCAGCCAACTCCTCATATTTTATGCACGTCTGGATATTCATACCACCACCCAGAAAATAAAAGGCCATTCCTTTTGTGGTTGTATTGTCATGCCAGTGTGAGCTTTGGCATACACTGCTAATCTTGGAGCAAGAGTCTGCAACTGACAAGATCGATCAGATCCTCATGGAAGATAGTGCCCAGATGTGCTTCTTTCCTGTTACTAATTTGTTGTTCTGGCGGATCCATTTATTGAGGATTTGCCAAACAAAATGTGTTGTGGAGACAGTGAAGGGGAGCATAAATGAGGAACTGCAAAACTGAATACACCATCTCTCTATTCATTTGATCCCAATTATGTTGACATAATGGTCATGCTGAGCCCAAAAGAGTTCTTTTCAAGAAACTTCAAAAGAATGCATGCAACAAATAAATGGAACAGTTTTATTATGCCTTCTATTGTACTTAGCCCATTCATTCTATTAGGCATGGTAGTCTATTAATTTGGCTGTGTTCCATTAAGTTTTATGTGCATGGAACTGAGAGGTGACAATGTAATTTATTGGGGCAAATATTGGATACTAGATGCTATGAAAGTGTGCACACAATTCAGTTTTGATTCATTTCTCTGATTGAAGAGGTTAGTTCTAACCAATCTTAACAAAATCCTTTATGCCTCTTCCCATATGATTTGGAATCACTCCATCTACATAGACACCCCCACTCCCAACATAAAAAGGTAGGGCAAATATGGTAGGAAATAGACGATGAAATTGCCAGGAGGTTTCTAGATTCCTGTGCTGACTAAAAAGCTCATTGTAGTAAACACTTTGGCCAATTTGGATTTGCATTTGATCCAGAAAGCAATTACTTGTTTTCAGATAGCTTAATCCCAAAATATGTTTTCTTGTTTAATTCTTTTATAGTTGATTTGGGACAGAAGCAAGATTAGGTATATTAAATCTAGGCTGGAAAAATTCATATGATTATTATATGACAAATAAGAAACTTTGCTGATATGCCTAATTATGGTACTATAGTTAGATGTATATTTACATGCCTAGCTAATAAAGCTGTGGTACATCAAGGAAATATTTATAATTTTAGGTAGCACCTTCCTAGTTCACAGCATATGCGTGTGCATATATGCAACTAGACCTCCATGTAATTGCTAACATAACAAATGAAATTCACCAACAAAATCACCAAAGCTGGATTCTACCACAAGAAACATGAGTTAAAAAGCTTATGTGGATAATTCTTGTATGATTTTCAACTTCTTTAAGAAGACAGAGTTTTTCTCCCAACCTGTTAGCCTTCACATGAACTCCCAGAATTGCCAGTCCACCTGGCTAGGAATTTGGAAAAATTCCATCTCAACACTTTTTGTTCCAGGCTGAGAAATGCTACTTTAAGAGTTTCCGGTGGCAGGAACTGTACAAATTTGGTACATGATTATCAACATTCTGAATCTAGAAATGTAGCTGAACTCTTTAGAAATAAATTCTAAAGATACACTTCCCATTCATCATGTCATTGGAATCACTAGCTAAGTAGTCACATACATATATGCAACCCACAATTAACAAAAAAACTGGCATAACCTACAGTTCTATCATCTATAAGGGATGTGGAACAAAACAAATGAAAGGGTATAATTAATTTGCCGGTTGATTGCTTCAAGTCAACTATAATTTGCTCAGAGCTTCCCTAACATTCTTCGCTCACTAAGAGTTTAAATATGGTAGAGTTTGGGTTTTGAGGGGGGTGGTTTCACCTGTGATATGGAGAACCATTTCGAAGATTTGATTTGGAAATGGAAGGTTGTCTAATTTCACTGTATTTCTATGGAGCTGTTTAAGGAAATGTAGCATGCTATCTCAGGAGGGGGAGAAAATTGCTAGGAAGCAATAATACGTAAAAAGCTGAGGAGAAGGTATGATATGTCACATTTGTCATTCATCTGAAAGTAGAAATTCCACAAGGCTTTTTAAGAGAACAATGAAGCATTCCCAATGTATGATATAAAAGCATGGAGCTTTCAAACATACAGCCCTGGGAAAAGATGGCTTACCTGGGAGGCAGAGATCTAGAATGAAAGAAGATAGTTAAAAAGAGCAGGCACCCAGAGCAATTCAATATTGCAAAAAGAAGTTAATGAGAGAAAGGGAATGATTAAAATCTATTGGGATTCCTTTAAAGTTAGTTTGGGAAATGGGGAAGTTGAAATTAAGGAACCAGAGAAAAAGGGATTATACATCTGGCCCCAAGAGCCAAGAAAGACACATAGAATTACTTCTGAGCAGTTTTCTTTATAAACTTATACACAGAAATCTTGCCAAACTAAAGCAACTACTTGCCTCATTAAAGATATACTCTGAAAATTGCTAGGAATAAGCTATCTTAATTCTTCTTCTTCTTCTTCTTCTTCTTCTTCTTCTTCTTCTTCTTCTTCTTCTTCTTCTTCTTCTTCTTCTTCTTCTTCTTCTTCTTCTTCTTCTTCTTCTTCTTCTTCTTCTTCTTCTTCCTCTTCCTCTTCCTCTTCCTCTTCTTCTTCTTCTTCTCCTCCTCCTCCTCCTCCTGCTCCTCCTGCTCCTCCTGCTCCTCCTCCTCCTGCTCCTCCTCCTCCTGCTCCTCCTCCTCCTCCTCCTCCCTAGCGTATTCCTGCAAGTGCAGGGTCCGCTATCTTAACTCTCTTTCTCCTGGCCAAATTGCCTGAACTTTGCTATATCTTGGCACTCGGGAATGCAGCCCCTCCCTTCTGGAAATCCAGACTAAATTCCACCACACTATGTTCCTTCTTAGATTAAAAAGGCAAAGACTAGCTTGGGCTTTTGAGTGACACACTAAGGGATGCACTCCAAAAATGAGTTGGGACAGAACAAAAAACTCAGTTTGATGGTATTTCATGTATATTCATGTTATAATATGAAGGCTATTAGATGTGCATAAATGCACTAGATGGTAACAAATAATCAGAGTTTTTGCTAAAAAAGAGCCGAGGTGGCGCAGTGGTTAGAGTGCAGCACTGCAGGCTACTTCAGCTGACTGCTAGCTGCAGTTCGGCGGTTCAAATCTCACCAGGCTCAAGGTTGACTCAGCCTTCCATCCTTCCGAGGTGGGTAAAATGAGGACCCAGATTGTTGGGGGCAATATGCTAACTCTGTGAACCGCTTAGAGAGGGCTGTAAAGCACTATGAAGCGGTATATAAGTCTAAGTGCTATTGCTAGTGCTAAACTCCAGTGGTTGTGTGGAGTTCTGCAGTTCAGACATAAGATTGATCTATTCAGGATAATTACTATTTCCTATATTTTAAAGGTTTCCCCCCACCCCTCTTTTATCAGACATAAAAAGTCACACTTCAAATGCAACTTTAGGTGGGGCTCTAAGGAACACACTCAAAGTTTTTAGACCCCATGAGACCTTGGAGATTCAGTGGTGAATCCCATCCCATTTGAGGATCGTCCTAGGATTTAGCAGACATCCCCTGACCTGTTGTGATAAAATCACAAAAGACAACTTAAAGATAAAGAACTTAGGTCGTATATTCCATTGTTCCCATTGCACAGCATCACATAGCACAACTGAGTAATGCCTTAGATTTCTGAAAGAAGAACTCTGTTCCCCTCAATTCTCAGAATCAGAATCAGCTACCTTTCCCATAAAGTTTAGCTGTATCCTTCTCTCAAAGGCCAAATATTGGTATGGTCTCACAAAAGCTTTTAACAACTACAACAACCTAGAATAGGTTTTTTTTATGATTGCAGTTTTGAAACACGTGAATGGAGGCACTAATTTTTGGAGAATGGATACACAAAGAACAAAAAGCCGTGGTAATAGTAAATGCCTCTGCAGCACAACAATGTAAATGTGAAAAGGACAAGATCTGCTTGCCTTTCTTTCATTTATTTTTATTGGCAGTAGAACCATTGGCAATGAAAATATGTCAGGAGGATAAAATGCCAGGAGTGAAATTAGCAACTCAACGACATAAACTAGAATTAGATGTTGATGAAGTTGTGCCCACAGTTAGCCAGTCGGAGGACTCTTTAGCATTGTTAATGGATATATGCAACAATAAAACAGAGCTCTGTGTCAGGTTTTCAGATTAATAAAGATAAAACTCAGGAAACCCAACAGAGGAGGAAAAACAACATCTGCATCGAAAACAGGGTTCAGCACTTTTGCAAAAAAAAAAAAAGATCAAATATGTAGGAATTTATTTGACAAAAAATAATAAAGATCTGTTTAGAAATAATTTATAGATTTGAATAATACACCTGAGAAGACTAAAATTGTAGTGGTTAATTTCAGCCATTAAAATGAATATTGTACCAAGGCTTACTGTTCCAAATAATTTCAATGAATATTGAAGACAAAGAATTAAGTGACTGGCATAAACAAGTAATAAATTACATACTGTATAGCTTTAAAAAAAACAATCTGAGGTGCATTCAGTCATGTGAAACACCCCACTTACATCTTGCATGCAGTAATACAATCTAGATCCAGATGTATCACATGCCCCTACAAGCAGGAGATAGCATACCAGCGGTGGGTTGCTCCCGGTTCGGCCCGGTTCTGCGAACCGGTAGCGGTGGCTGTGGGAGGCTCCACCCACCCACCCGGGATGCTTCTGCGCATGCGCAGAAGCGTGTTGCGCGCATGCACGAGCACGCGCACGAACCAGTAGCAACAGGTTTTAGAACCCACTACTGTAGCATACTAATTACTGTTCATGTAGAAATCAAGCAAGAAATATTTCATAAGGCTTAACCTTGGAACAGGCAGTTTTATTACTCTGAAAATTGCATCTCAAACACAATGAACTCTAATAGGCTGTGTCTGATTGAGCTTTCAGCAAGAACACTCTGTAAATCCCTTTAAGCCCATTGAAGCCCAAAGTTTCCCTTGATTTACGCCACCAGGAAGCTCTGTTTTAAGTTATTCACCCATAAAGGAATACAGAGCTTTGTGTATTATACCAATCACTGTAAGTCTGTGGTGTCTATAGACTCTAAAACAGAAATACCGCAAGTGCATTATAAATAATGACAAAAATGAGGGCTGCTTGCTCAACAATTAACCAGAAATTAGTTTGAGGCAAATTTATCCAAGCTGAGACATCTGAGTGATTCTTGAGTCTCTTTCAGTCCTGGAGTTCCAAATATTCACAAACAAAAACTAATCATTTTCTCTGATTAAGCATTCAGTTTAACAGAGTATACTAACATTAAAAGTTTCTCTATGTAAGAGAAACGTGTGTAGCCTATAGATGTAAGACATCCACTTTGATAGAAAATTACCATGTAATTATTTTTAGTTGCAAAGTAATCATTGTGTGCACTCTGTTGTTGTACTGAATATATGTGCTTAAATGCATATAGCTAAACAGATAACTGAGAGCCAGTTTGGAGTAGTGGTTAAGGCATCAGGCTAGAGACAGGGAAACTGTGAATTCTAGTCTTACTTTAGGCACAAAGCCAGTGGGATACTCTTGGGTTAGTCACTTTCTCTCATCCTTAGGAAGGTGGCAAGGGCAAACCACTTCTGAAAAGCCTTGCCAAGAAAACTGCAAGGACTTGTCCAGGCAGTCTCCAAGAATTGGATGAGATTGAATGGAAGTTTTATTTTTTAAAAAAAAAATCTTACACCATGTGGGTATATTTATCTATCTACCCATCCATCCATCTTGAGTCGAAGTCTGAGTGCACCAACATGAGCCAGGAAGGAAGGAAGACCTGGCAATAGCTATGTGCCCTCCATAGTGATTGGAGGGAAAGGAAAGATTAAATATTAAACTGCCTAATTCAACTGCAGAATGCAGAAAATAGGATCTATGAAATGGGCATAAATGAAGATGAACAGAGGCAAAACTTTTGGGAAGAGGAAGAACATACCAATGGCAAGTGATAGTTAAGTAGCCCCAGCCCAAAAGGTTATGTAATGGAAGGGGAATAGAACGAGGAAAGGAAGTTATTTGGAAAAGTGAAGAGAAAAAGAATGAGACAGAGGAAACTAGTTCAGGAACATATATAAGACTCCCAGAATTCCCCAGCCAGTTGCTCAGCTTGAGGTACCCTGGCTTAATTTAAAATTCCTATAGTACAGGAATATAATATCCATCTGCATGTAGATTGTTTCCTAATGATACTACAAACCCTATAAAAGTTCACAATTAGACTGTTGCAGGGTATTCTTTCTTACTGGACGACCAGGAAGAAAGAGAAGGTACCCCTAGAACTCCTCTATTGGTGGAAGCATTGGCAGCAAACTTGAGGAGAATAAATGTTGACCGAGATTGGAAAATATTCAACTTGGGAAATTTCTGGAGAATTCAACTATCAGGACTGGCTTCAATGTTATATATGAAACTCCTGAATCCAGGACATTAGCTGAAGTTAAATCCAAAGCATCAAATTTAATATGTTTCTTTTTTTTCTTAGTCTTCAACTAGAATAGATTTGGATAGCCATCTAGTCAATTTATATGATGGGCACAACTCAGTCAAGGCATATTTTGATTAATTTCTACTAAAATGAACTGGCTTAAGTTAGCTGCGCTTATTCTACTGCTTTTCAACAGCATTTAAGTGAAAGCTAACTTTTCTCAAATGGTTCCATGTTTCTGTAGATAACAAATTTGTAACTGAAGACTAGTGTTTAGTAACACAGCATCTTGACATTTTTAAAGTTGGTAAAAGAAACAAGGCTTTTAAATAATTAAGTTTAGAAGTAATGGAGCTAAAATGTTTTTTCCCCTCTCTTTTGAAATTTGTTTGCACTGTTTTGTTCTAGTTCCTCCCTTGTTTTGGATCCAGCCTTTCGCATGCCACTTAACTGCCAAAGGCAATTCTTCCCAGAAAGAAAGGTTGCCCATCCCCATTTTATATGGAAAGAATAAAAAAGAAATGTTCAACAAAAACAGCATTATAAAAAAAATAAACATTATAAAAAGCCTCTTGTGATTTGGTGGGGGTTTTTTTGTTTTTTTTTTTGTTTTGTTTTGTTTTTTAGAATAAAGTGTATTTGATCTCTTCAAAAGAATGCCGGAGAAAACAAGATCAAATTTTCATTTAGAAACTTCTCATTCAGCTTGGGGGAAAACAGGAGGTTATAAAATGGGGCCGTAAAAATCTGTTAACCTCCCCCCCCCCATTCAAAAAGAAAAGAAACAGGCAGCCCATTTAACAAAAGTCCAGTCATGCAAATTTGGTGAATTAGAAATAGAATTAGAATGAATGTCCCAAAGGTGCTTTTTTCAGGAGGCAACTGGACTTTCTTGTTTTTTCTTTTGAAGACATTTCGCTTCTCATCCAAAAAGCTTCTTCAGCTCTGACTGGATGGTGGGGAATGGAAGGATTTATATTCCTTGCAGACATCCAGGTCAGACAGCTGACCATTTGCATTCTTTTAGAGAGTCGTTGAGGCTACTTGGAGGTTTATCTGTGTCCTCAGGATCACCTGAGTAGTGCAAATGGGTTTGGACCCTTCTTGGAGTCCAGTTGCCTGGACTCTTTAGAAATCCTGTTGACTCCTGAAAAAGCACCTTTGGGACAACAATGTTTCTTGGCTGAATGACTGGAATGCTAGAATGGGACTTGGTGTAGATATTAGTCGTCTAGAATAGAATAGGTGTAATTCTTAGCAGCACTGTGAATAATGAGATCTGGATTTATTTATTAAAAGGAAATATCTAGAGTTCATTCAAAATACTATGGTCCTTGTTGACTATTGCCATATGTGCTTTTGACTTTAGATAAAGTGATGATGCTTCCGAAGCATTTATTCTGAAGTCAGAATGATAGAAAAAATCATTTGTGCCTGAATAAGCAATTGTTGCCATTCCTAAAACTAGGAGAAGCTGAAGAACCAGTTATGAGATGCATTACCAGGACTTTTATTTTATTTCAATACTTCAATCAGAATAATTCTTTAAAGATATAAAAGATGGCATTACCATGTGAAGTGCTGACTTATTGCAAGGGAGGGGTGCAAATAAAATGGAATGAGTTCATATGCATAAACAGAAGCATTTCTATTTCAGTAATCAAATGTTTTTATAGAGGTAGATCCAAAATCTGGTTTCCAGGGACAGGAGGATCCTGATCTACAAGAGGAATCATCTTGATAGCAATAGCACTTAGACTTACTGTATATACCACTTCACAGTGCTTACAGCCCTCAAAGCGGTTTACAGAGTCAGCATATTGCCCCCAACAATCTGACTCCTCATTTTACTTGGAAGGATGGAAGGATGAGTCAACCATGAGCCAGTGAGGATCGAACCACTGGCAGTGGGCAGAATTAGCCTGCAATCCTGCATTCTAAACACTGCGCCACCATAGCTGTTTCCCCTAATGAAAGGGGAAAGAATGTCCATTCTGATTTCCATCTTTCTCTACAGTTTCCTATGCTCTTTGAAGGTCAGAGGACTCTGCAGAACAGCAGAGGAGATGATAGTGGGGAATGAGGAAGAGATGTTAAACAGACATATGGTGCTAAACATAAAACAAAGATGTACAGTAGCATGCAGTTTAGACCATTTGCAAGTAAAAACAAGAACAAAGAAGAAAACAATTGGGGAAGACAAATATAACGGGAGGAAAGACAATTGGACATTTATGATTGATGCTTTAAACAAAGTACAAATATATGTGTATATGCCTTTGCCATTTGCTGAATCAACAATCTCCTCTTGGCAGACTTAAAATTAAAAACAGTGGTTTACATTCCACTGAGATTGTTATCAAGAAAGTTCTGAGGCATTTCTTGGCAATAATAGAATAATAATAATAATATAGCCAATTATGAAAGCAATTTAAAGGATTGGCAGTTTTTCTAGTTTGCCTCATGCAATTTAGCTCTCCCTGGGATATTTTTTTTTGCTATTCCAAAACACAGAGCTACTTGGAGAGCAATCAGTAAGCAGAACTCATTCTGATATCTAAAAACAGAAAGAAAACTGTAGTTGGCTTATAAATAGAATTCTCTTTTTTTTTTTTTACCCACAAGAACAATTTTATGGATTTATAGGATCTGTACTGATTGGTGGAATTCACTGAGGTATATTGCATTTTCTTTTGCTAAAATTCAAGTTGATTACCCCAGCTTTTTCAAACCTCATGCCCTCCATATAGGATTACAATGTTCATAATTTTGATAAGACGATTATGAGAATTATAGGTAATACATCTGGAGGATATCAAGTTTGAAGAGACTTATTCATTGCATTTATTGTCGCTATTCTTGTTGTTGCTATCCTTCTGCTCTTTCTTCTTTGCAATATCATTTTGATTGCTGTAATTGATTTGTTTAGTTACAATGTTGTTGTGTATGTTTGTATCCTTTTCTGTTTTTTTAGTTTTGTTCTTGTCTGTATTTTTCAGGCTTATTTACCTCTCCCTCCAAATCTACTCTGATTGGGGTTTTCAAATATAAATTAATAATCAAACAAACAAACTAGGTGTCAAGGTTCCGACTAATGATCCCAGGCAAATCAGAACTCCGAGGCCACCTGTTTCCTCAAAGAACTTCTTTATTGGGTACATCATATCAACATGCTTAGTGGAAAACCAATTCTGAATCTTTCCCGCGGTTTTAACATAATTAAAGCCAGCAATAACCGCTTCCCCAAGTGTCACTGGTCACATTGGCCAATTAGCCAGTGACTCCTCAGGCACACTCCTCCTCCTCCTCCTCCCATCACCTGGGAGATGACCTTGGTTCCCACGAGAAAGTTCTATGTTGTGTCTAGTAAGACATTCCTACCTCCTCCCCCCTCCCGTAGTGTGTGGCAACGATGAACTAGGAAAATGGCTTCTGCCAGGTTTAGTTTGGCACTGACACTGGGTAGCAGAAGCAAGTTAAACCTGAACCCCTCTAGATTGCATAGACAGCAAACAGTTCACTTTTGCTATAATTAAAATTGTATTATACTCCCAACTACTCTTGTTCCTTGGTAAAGATCTTCAGCGAAGCATTCAGAAACAGAGCTACAGTATCTAATCTCACTAGTCTGAAATAATTACTTAACCTAATATTCCTAATGGAATATTGTCCAGATTCCCAGGCAAAGGAAGGTGTGCATTACAGAGAAGCAAGAGATAATGCAGTTTACATAGTTTGTGTGAGAAAAAGAGGGCAAGACGGCTCCTCCCTAATATTTCCTAGAGTACCCTATAAGTTTTGTGGTGCAAGTAGACTGCTGTAGTTTTGCAAGATTTTTATCTATAGGTGAGGAACAATAAAGAAAACTGCTTAGAAGAATCTCAATGTGTCTTTTTCGATTTTTGGAGTCTGACACAAACACTGAGCTAGCCAGAAAGCCAGAAAGAACACAAGGGGAAATTGAGTTTTTATCACTGATGCTGGTGTGCTAAGAACTTATAATAAAGTGTATGTGGTAACATATGAGAATTCTCAACAATGGAAAAAAAAACTGAATTCATAATAGAATCTGACAGATCCTCAATTCTGCTACCATTGACCTTTTCTTGTGTATTTAAATGTTGTCAAGATATCTCCAGCACTATAATACTCGAGAAATAAAATAATTTTTGACCTTTCTAGTAACTCCACAGATATCAGTCCTGTATTCCTTATTTCAAAATGACATACCAGTCTAATGGATTGAATTTTCTATTTATAAATGCCGTGTCTGCTTCAAGAATTTTTTTTTATGTAGAGTTTCTAAATTGAAGAAGGCTTGTACTTTTACATTGGGGAAAACAGCAGGCATCTACTTAAGAAAAAATTTGGTAGGCTCGGTCATAAAGAAATCAACATAATTTTTATATTTAAAACATAACATTATACATTATGGAGGTTAGAATTCCAAACTGGATTTCTCAAATTAGAATTCCTTGTTTTAGCATAATGAATCCATGTATTGGCCTAATATGAAGTCTTTATGCATTATTTTCCCATCTCACATTTGAAGAGAACACTTTTCAGTATCCACATATTGTGTGCTTTACAAATTAATTGTTCAGGAAGGGAGATGTTTCATCATATTTGGGTGGTTGGCAGTATTCACACAAGTAGCATAAAACTCACATGCCTTCTCCATTTTTCTCCATTCCAGTAAATAAGCACCACACACCAGAAATGGTTATCAACAAGAAATATCAGGACATTGCAAAGAGAAGCGCCTGAACTGAGTTCAAAGGCAGATCTTAGGACTTTTCAATACAATCTGCCATGATTCCCACAAGCCCTGCTTCACCCCTTCCTCAGATTGCTTTGCCACATCCCTGGATTTAAATAATGCATCCACAGTTGCAATAATAATATGATTTCATTTATTGTCCCAGGTCACATCACTCCTCCTTGAGAAAAAAATCTTGATATCCTCAATTATACTTGAAATTTTTTCACTACCAGAAACATTTGTTTTCTGTAGGCTCACCTTTCATCCTTTAGGCAAGTTCAAAGAATCAACAGGTGCCATACTCCCATCCACTTCCTTTGGGAAATGTTATATTTTTTTCTAGACACAATTCAGCTTGATGATGATTCACCTTGACTCAGCAGTAAAGACATTAAGCTCATCAGCTGGAAAGCTGACTTTCCCGGTTTGAGCCCGAGCACTGTGCAATGGAGTGAACTCCCATTACTCACCTCAGCTCCTGCCAACCTAGCAGTTCAAAAGCATGCAAGTGCAAGCAGATAAACAGGTACCACTTCAGCCAGAAGGTTATGCGTTCCATATTTTCATGCTGGCCACATGATGATGGAAGCATCTCTCAGACAACCAGGTTCCCTTGGCTGAGAATTGGAGATGAGCACCAATTAGCACTCCTAGATGACCATCCCTAGAGTCAGTCACAACTGGACAGGGGAAACCTTTAACCTTTTTATGCATATGTGTGGATGAACTATATGTGTGTCATATGTCTATATGAATGTGATGTGACTGTGATTTTGTCTTACCAGCTTACTCCCAAAGAGCTTGAAGCTCTCAGGATAAAAATATGATTAATATCTATCCATACCTCCTATTTTTGATAATATCAATATATATCAATATCAATATCAATATCAATATCAATATCAATATCAATATCAATATCAATATCAATATCAATATCAATATCAATATATACATATACATATACATATACATATATATATATATATATA
>QLTV01000974.1:11455010-11476960 GCA_003457575.1 Thermophis baileyi
TATAATAACCCTCAGCAAATTTTATATAAATATAAATATAAACATAAATATAAATATAGTGTTTACAGGAGCCCAATATGATTTGATATGTCCGTTTATAAATGTTAGCTGAATACAATGGGAATGAGTGAGTTAAGTAAGTGTGATAAGACAAAAAGAATTACAGTCAGGGATGATTGAACACTGGATGAGTGAAATGAATACCAAAGTGATCTAGTAGTACAATGTATGATTTGATCCTACAGAGAGAATGAATGAGTGTAGAATTGTGTCTAAGTGTTTGTGTGTGTAAGTAGAGTGAATAATAGGTTGAAAGAAAGCAAACTGAGGAAACCAGAATTGCATGAAATTGATGAGATCCTCAAAATGAGAGAGATTCAAGTTTAAAGAATAAAAGCAACATATGGCTCTCTATATGAATGTATTAGAAGCAAGAATGATTTGCAAGGATACAGCGTTATGGAGAAGTATAGTAAATGGGGTTGATGTAAATTAAATATAATTATATTCTCTTTCCCTTTTCTTACTTCATATCTTAATTTCCTTTCCTTAATATTTCTTACTTTTTGTGCTTTGTGTAATCTTATTTATCATGAAGGGAATATGGGTATGTATTAGATGGGTCAGAATTTGGAACTGTCCAGGCTTTTGACATTTGAAATAACTGTAATTAACATCTCAAATGTCAGTGAGACCATTTTGGGGCAAAAGATCAGAAACCAGGCTTAGATGATTGGCATGTAGAAACCATTAAAGAAACCTTTCCCAACATGGAGGCTTTCAAAGTTTCAACTACTATAACTCAAACTTGAGTGTCTTTCAATAGAAGAGAATCTCAGTTCAGGGTTGAACTGCAGAGAACTTGGTTCTCTCTAAGCTTGGTTGTTTGCTTGCAGATATTTCAGACTGTGAGTTCTAGTCCTGCTGAAACTAAACATTCTACAAATCTACTATTTGACTGGCCTAACAGGGGAGAAAAAAGGTCTGTAGAGATTCTCAGTCATCCAGGTCATGGTTGTCCCAAAGGTGCTTTTTCAGGAGGCAACTGGACCTTCTTGTTTTTTCTTTGAAGACGTTTCGCTTCTCATCCAAGAAGCTTCTTCAGCTCTAACAGGATAATGGAATGGAAGGATTTATATTCCTTGCAGACAGCTGGTCATTTGCATCCTTTTAGAGGGTCTTGAAGCACTTGGAGGTTTATCTGTGTCCTCAGGGTCACCTGAGTAGGGTTCCTGATTCCTCTGGAAATCCATTCCTACTCCCACACCATTCAAAGGGTGTTCATCCCAAATTGTATAGCTAAAAGTCTGTAGAGTTTCTCAGTCATCCAGCTCATGGTTGTTTTAAAGGTGCTTTTTTCAGGAGGCAATTGGACTTTCTTTTTCTTCTTTAAAATGAAACGTCTTCAGAGAAAAAACAAGAAAGTCCAGTTGCCTCCTGAAAAAAGCACCTTTGGGACAGGGGGAAAAAAGGTACGGATTTTGCCCTTTGACAGCTTACCCATTTTGCTGGTCCATGCATTCCTGTTAGTAAGAGATTCAAGCTACAGTAAGAAGGGGGAACTAAATAAGAGTTTGCATGTGGATGTGATTCTTTCATGAGATTTATTATTTTTTTCAATATTTGTTCCAGGTTAATAAATAATTTAAGTATACAGTATCATGTTATCTTTCTATTTGGAAAAGGGATTCACAAGGTGAATTAAAACTTCATGGCAAATCATTTGTGTCACAACATGCATGCATACGTTTATACCAACATACCTATCATATTATCACAGGCAGTAAGCAGTATTATGAAAAGTGCAAAAAGAAAAAGAAGTGGGAAGCAGTAAGAAGAATACTCTCTCATCTCATTTTCAGCCAGTCATTCATGTCATCTTACAAATATATTTTGGGCAGTAAGCCACTAGCATAACCCTAGCTCATTTGTACTCTAGGCATGTTCAGGCTATTCTACGCAAGCCAGCATTTCTAATCTTGAAGCAACTTGCAATCCATTGACCATATCCTACCAAGTAAGAGTTACATGCTATGTTCTATTATATTCACTATACTGTATCTGTTGTACTTAATACTGTATATTTTGCAAAACATCATACTGCCTGACTGAAGGAACAATTTTCTTAACTGAGAAAAAAAAAAGGAGGATTTCCTCTCTTCTCTTCCATATTTAATCACTGTTGGATTGTCTTCATCATTTCCTGCTAAAAACTCAGTTACATTGGAAAAAATGTGTAGCCCTTGGAATTGTACCAAGGCTGTATAATTCTATTTTAAAGGTCAATTCTCTTATTCTGTTGCCCAGAAAAAGGTAGGTTGTATCACTGGCTCTGAGCCAGTGTATTCAGCATATCAGCATATCACTTTCACTACTCATCTGGTTTTTTTCTCTCTCTCTTCCTTAAGAGCAATACCAGTATCATTTTCTGCTGCCCATTTTAAGCTAGCCACAGCTAAGACAATGATTAGCAATCATGTCATTTAAAAATAAATGAATACATATCCAAACACAGAGTGGAAGCATCATTCACATTACATCACATGGGCAAAGGGGCTTAAACCTTTCCTTCAGGATGCAATCTAAATAAATATCACATATCCACCCATGAACCAATTACCATTAGAAGAAGAATCTCTATTGGTGCTATTCAGATTTTTTTTTTTCATGTTAATTCATATTGCAGCTACCCTATATATGTGAATAGAGGACAACTCTGAATTTAATATAACCCTTCCCCACCAATAGGGAAAAAATAAACTAACCTCAAGTACCTACACAACATCCAGTTCTGTCACTTTGTCTATGGTTGCTAATGACAACTGAAACCCATCTTATAAATCCACCTAATAAATGTGAATGTGTATTACTTGCATACGTTTGCACATATAGGGGTGTGTGTGTGTGTGTGTGTGTGTGTGTGTGTGTGTGTACATGCATACACACATGCATTCTGATTGGTCAGAATCTTTCTGAAAAGAAAAAACAGAACCTGAACAACAACAGCAAAAGAATGAGAGATTAAAATGATTTGTCTATAATTCCCCCCATTTGTAGGATTAATGGACCACCCACCTGCATATATACATATAAAAATTCTTTCTCATATAAACAAAACACTCGGGATAAAGGGAAAGAAAGAGAACTCTGGAGGGAAAACCTGGATGGAAATCAGAGACATGAAAGAGGTAAATTGACAAGAGAGGAGAAGAAAAGCCAGGGAGGTCTGGACTCAAAAGGATTCAAAGTCATTAAAGCAGTGGGGATGAGAGTCTCCTTCCCCATTTCTGCTGCTGGGAATCCATGCTTTCTGAAATGAAGAAAGCTTCATGGGAAAGCTTTTCATTCTTTGTACATTGCCTAGAGGGGACTAGGCCATTCTGTATTTGAGGAGAAGAATTGCCTGCAGTAAACTAAGGTAAAGGTAAAGGTTCCCCCGCACATGCGTGCTAGTCGATTCCGGCTCTAGGGGCTGTGCTCATCTCTGTTTCTAAGCCAAAGAGCCAGCGCTGTCTGAAGACATCTCCGTGGTCATGTGGCCGGCATGACTAAATGCCGAAGGCGCACGGAGCGCTGTTACCTTCCCACCAAAGTGGTCCCTATTTTTCTACTTGCATTTTTTATGTGCTTTCGAACTGCTAGGTTGGCAGAAGCTGGGACAAGTATTGGGAGCTCACTCCGTTACACGGCACTAGAGACTCGAACCGCTGAACTGCCACCCTTCTGATCGACAAGCTCAGCATCTTAGCCACTGAGCCACTGCGTCCCTAGAGCAGTAAACTATAGAGGCAAAAAACCACCACCATTCTTTCAGGCCTCCCCTTCATGTTTTGCTTTCCATGATACAGAAGGGATCTCTCTCATTCAGCAGCATCAGCTCCTCTTTAATAAAAGCTGTGTCCAGTCAATTTATATCAAAGACCCTTGTAAATCAGTCCTGGATCATTTGGCTTTCCCATGTACCACACTACTGTCTGCAGCAGGAAGGATGACCTTAAAAAGAAGAGGGGCCTCTCAATTCAGCAAAAAGTATTGCAGGGCTAATGACCACCTACATAGGTAAGATTTCCCACATAAGTGGGTGAGAGTAGGCCCAAATGAAGAGGTTTTTTTATATTGGTCCCCACATGTGGAATAGCTCCCATGGGAGATTCAGTGGGCACTCCTACTCTGTGGCAAAGCAAATCCTGTCAGAGAGCATCTGTAACTGTGATTATTGAGTTTAAGGTTGGTATCAATTGCGAGTCACTGCTTTCTTGATATTTTAATATTACTATTCTGTTGCTTTAAGTGTACCTCTCATTGATGAATTAATGTGATTTTTAGTAATAGCAATAGCATTTACTGTATATTTATATTTATACAGTATACTGCCCTATAGCATTTTACAGCACTCTCTGAGCAGTTTACAATGTCCGCATTATTTGCATATTGCCCCCAACAATCTGGATTCTCATTTTACTGACCTCAAATAGATGGAAGGCTGAGTCAACTCTGAGCCCCATCAGGATCGAACTCCAGGCTGTGGGCAGAGTTTGCCTGTAATACTGCACTTAACCACTGCGCCACAAGGGCTCCTGCATTTTTAAGGTGAAAAGATTTCATCTTTCAAGTAAGAACCTGAATTTACAATAGGTACTAGAAATCTCTCCTAATAATTGCCACTTGAGAAGATCTAGTGTAGTGTAGGGGTTAATCTGTTGGACTAAGATGTAGAAGTCATCATCAAACATACCGTAGTAAGTCACTATGTGACTTTGAGACTATCATTGACTCTCAACCTAATTTCCTCATAGGATAATGCAATTATGGTAAAAGGAAGTACCACATATAAGCCACCTTGAGCTCCTGAAGAAAAGACTGAATCTAAATATGATAATAACAACAAAAGCAACTCAGACATGCATACAAGCAGCTTAGATAAATCAGTCAGTTTGGGCAATGAAACTGTCACTTGATCCATGACGCGGTAAGATGACCAACAGAGCTCCAAATAGTCCATTGCTTATAGTAAAATTTAGTAGTCGTGTATTATTGGAGCAGAGGACCCACAAGTGTTTCTATGCACAGTTAAAGGCCAGTGGACTAACTATTTATAAGTTTTTTTTTCCTCACTTCTGTTGCATGCCTACAAAAGGATGTAACAAAAATCTTGAGGCAAGGTGATAAAATTAGGGAGGTTGAGAGATTAGAATAGGGACAGTGAAACTGATCATCTGTTTCTGTCTCAGGTTTTAATTTAAAGAGGAAAAAGATTTCAGGGCTTTACATTTTTTACAAATGGTCTTAATGGTGCCTTTGAGGCACCACAAATTCCACAAGGAGCCCTAAATACTTTTTCATTCAGTGCATAGCCATGCTGATTTAAAATCAATCATGTCATAGGATTTGTAACTTTGATTTAATGAACTGATAGATATAATTATCAGTGCCAGGATGTCTGAGTACATTAATTAAATATTTCATCTACATATAGGGGACAGACAAAGTACTGTAAAATGATGGACATAAAAAGCAAAATTTGGGAAAATGACACCATGAACTGCCATCACTCAATGGCATTTTAAAAGGCTTTGGATTGGATGGACTA
The DNA here is from genome assembly GCA_003457575.1 of Thermophis baileyi. Taxonomy (NCBI): domain Eukaryota; kingdom Metazoa; phylum Chordata; class Lepidosauria; order Squamata; family Dipsadidae; genus Thermophis; species Thermophis baileyi. The sequence continues at coordinate 11,460,601 of QLTV01000974.1, forward strand.
TTTCTATGTGCACTTATCTCTTATCCCAGTATTTATTTATTCAGTTGAGAAGGCAGCTTTCATGCAGTAAATTCAATCACATCAGGTCCAGGACATGACCAACCTCCAGAAACCTTTGAAATGGCACTAGCTGCCTAAAACAATTTCAATAATTGAAACTTCTGTCCAGAAAAGCACTTTGGAAAATCATACTATGCTCAGATTTTCAGCAAAAAAGCACAATTCCTTTTGGAGAGGAGAAGGAAAAAGAAAAGATTTCTCTGGTTGTCAAGTGATTTTAGTAGATCCAAGAGGACAAGCCTCCTAAGATAATTCACCTTGACAAACTCAAAGGTTAAAAAAAAAATCCATTTTCTTGAAGGCTGGGCAAAACACACACATGGATTCTTAACATACATCACATGTGTATCAGAATATGACATACTGAGTACTGCCTCTTTAAAATTACATATGCATAAAGATGCCACCTACTGAGGATAGACTTTAGATGCAGACACACAGAGAGCCGGACTTCTGTTCTTGCTCAGCTCTAAAGAAGACCTGCATTCTGCAATTCCACTTCTAGAACCAGGCAGCATTCTTCAATTTCACTAACTCTGTAGTGATTTTCAAGACTCTCCAATTATTCTTGGGATTACAGCATATGAAGAAGTCAGAATTTCTCCTAAGTACAAGCTCTAGAGCAGGTACAGTCTGATTTATTTTTTTTTAAGTGGCTTTGTTTTTATCAGCAATAACAGTATGTACAATTTACTAGTTTGTTTTGATTATATCTTTGTTTACAGTCAAGGCATGATTTTGAGTTCGGATTTTTCTGCTCTTTTTTTTTTCTGCCACAGAGAGAGAATAGTTCGACATGAGACTCTTCTCAGACATTATAACAATGAATCTCTAGAAATTTACGCTTTATTCCTAAGGCTGTTTCTTTGGGGTGGAATTCTAGGAAACACTGACATAGTCAGTGAAACTTAGTTCTGAATAAATCTGATACACATGGTGCTGTTAGACTTTTTTTCTCTTAAATTTCACACACAAAACTTATGTGAATGCCAACAGAAGAGTAACAAAGATTTGACCTGGCAGCCACCTAATGCCTCAGGAAGCCTGTAACAAACAAGTCTGCAATTTTTACCTTTTTCTTTAGACGGACTTAGATGAAAGGTTTTCCCTCTTCATTTGCATCACACATTCCTACCACACATGAAACATGATAAGCAACTGAACTTTCCCAGAGATGTTTCTTATGGCAAAATCTAGCTGCTCATTGCCCTGAGAATCCCAATGTATTGTTAGGAAATTATGCTTAATTGTTTGTTTGGTTATGTGATTGTTTATGATGGAATAGGCTGCTCCAATCTATGATGACTGGTGTTTGATCAACATAAGCAGAATCTTCTTTACTATCCAGACAAAATGCATGATGCTGCTTGACATCTCCACAATGCAAAATAAGTCTAACTGTTTTGCAGCATTTGGAATCCAATTGCTCCACTGGCCTTGGGTAGTTACATAATTATATGTAAAATATACAATCTGATCTTGCGAATTTAAATATCAGTCTTCCTTCCACAGTAATGGAAACACAGACATGAGGCTACATAAGATAATGTCACTTATGAAAGGTTATATAAAATCCCTCTGGTTTCCAACCCCTCTTTCTTTTTCCTGGGGAAGTTTGCACCATTTCTAACCAGAACAGACAGATTGGATTAACCACATCCTTTTCCCTGGAGTCCAGAGGCTATTTAAGCAGCCATTGCATTGCTGATTTTGTTATAACGAACCAACCAAGTCCTATTTTTGCAAAGCGTTTTTCATTATATAAAAGAGGAAAGTGATCCAGGTAAATGAGCAAACTACAGATCCAAAACAGTGGTGAAGTTTGAAATTCAGTTAGCTCTATGAGTCCAGTTTATAGAATCACTTGAATGGTCCAATATACATGGCACAATATATATTTGAGAGACCCGGTGTTGAAAATCCTCCTTACTCAGGAAAGTGGAAAGCCCTTCATGGCCAGAACTCAGATCAGCGCATCAGAGAACCTTACCTAAAACTTTGGATAGCCATTCTTGATTTATATAAGCATAATATCTCCAAGCAGCTGAAGAATTTGATTCCTTTGTCCCTACAGGATAGAGTCATTGATTCCATTGCACAGTAAGACTCTCCAACTTACCTTTACTTTTGTGTTTTTGGAGTGATTTATTGAGCCTTTGAGGTTGAGGTAGTTTATTCATGTCAGGAATCAATCAATCAATCTGTTTTGTTGACTTCAACAAAAGGTTGAAAAATTTAAACTGGTACTGGAATTATCTACTTGCAAAATAAAATCTTGCTGGCATGAAACTCATCACACTCAATTTAATTACTTGGGTTGCTAAAATGCAAGAGTGGCAGTTTTGTTTCACTAGGAGCCTTTCACAGATTGCAAAAGGCTGAAGGAAATTTAACTTTATTTCTTCCCTCTCCTCACTGTCAATCAGTGAGCTCCATCGTTGCGCAGAAAATATTCTTACAAAATGCAACTACCTGAAAAAGCCCCTTATGTGAATTTGATAAAATTGACCTTGTTTTGTCCGAGCATAAAGAAGTGGGAAAGGATCTTAGAAAAAGATTTGTCCTTCCCAATCTTTGGCATGCCTCAAGATAAGCTTTGGGGGAGATAATTGCATGTTATCCTTTCTCTAAGTGGGTCTACTTCTTTCCTGTCTTGAAAGGTAAGAAATGATTCTGCTGCTGTTGAAGATGTTGAGAACATGACTTACAGAACAATGAGATTTCTCCCATGGATGGTGGTGAAAAGATAAAAGTTCAATAAAGTATCACTGAAGAAAAGAGACAAGAACACCACGATGAAGCAGGAAGCACATCATCCCAATAACACATACCCACATACCAGCTTTGCTGCTATCTATGGCAACCATATTGGAGACTTCCCTACTTATCAAAACTTCACCTTCCCTTTCAACTTCAGCTACAGTGACTATGATCTGCTCTTGGATGATGATGATGATGTGACCAAGACTCGCACTTTCTTCGCTGCCAAAATTGTCATTGGTGTGGCATTGGCTGGCATCATGTTGGTCTGCGGTATTGGCAACTTGATTTTCATTGCTGCTCTCGTCCGTTATAAGAAGCTGCGGAACCTCACCAATCTTCTCATTGCAAACCTGGCTATCTCAGACTTCATTGTGGCCATTGTTTGCTGTCCATTTGAGATGGACTATTATGTGGTGCGCCAGCTATCCTGGGAACATGGCCACATCCTCTGTGCATCCATCAATTATTTGCGCACCGTTTCCCTCTACGTTTCAACTAATGCACTCTTGGCCATTGCTATGGACAGGTAAGGGGACTATTGGGAAACTAGGGTTGACTGGAGCCAGGAATTGCTGTATCTATTGTTTTTGCAATTAATTTCCCTATTCCTTTTTTCTTTTTTTAAAAAAGCATATGATTTATTGGAAGCCTTCTTCCATTTCAGAGCCCTTCACCATCATTGCACTGAAAGATAAATCACAGTTATCATTTGACATCAAAAGCAGAGAGTTATAATAAAAAGCTGCTGGGGGAACATCTGACAAAGGTTGCTAGGTCTTGGCAGAGCTGTGTGCAGATTGAAAGTGGGGCCATAGACCTGCAATTTAGTAATTAACCGCCATTACCGCCCCAGGTTTGGGCAGAAATCTTCCACTTATACCTCTGCTTGGGATAGTCCCTTCTGGATTTCTGAGAGTAATATTGATGGCTTTTCTAAGGTTACTTGCCTCTGGAATTCCAGTGATCCTGCGTTACTACATTAGTGATAGGTGATGGATTTCTGCTCTTTTAGAAGTGGTTATGAAGAAGGGAGGAATACTGTGGTTGCTGGAAATGGTTCCAAAGTAATCAGCATTTTATTTTCAAAACCCCAGCTCTTTGTTTCACATGCTGATAATTATTGTCATTTGCAGTAGAAGGCAATTTGCAGAATTAAAGCAAAACATTTTTGAGAATTGTGTTTTCCCAATTGACCACTAACCAGCAGAAATCAGATCTCATTTTTGCAGTTTTAGAATGCTTAGACTGAAACAGCATGTTGTACACATCTCAGATATAAATCAAAATGCTGCTGCTTTGTTTGTCCTAGTGGGACTTGATCCCCAAACCATTTATTGCATTTCAAACATCAGGTTTTGAAATATCTCGAAGAATTTGAATAGCGTTCAGATATGAAACACAGGCAAGGCTGAAAGGAATATCTTTCCAGTGTAATTATTAAGGAGGCTGCAATGAAACACTAATCATGAACAAAGATTGCCCAATTTCCCCTCCACAAGAGAATCTATTGTTTCAGGCAACAATCCTACATTAAAGCAATTATGTAAATCTGCAGGCTTTTAAAAAAGATTTAAAAAGAACCCCAAAGTAATTTGTGGGATTTTTTTGCATTTGAAAATGGCAAAGTTTGGATAAAATAGGTATACATGCTCTATTAGCAGCAACGCTTAGTGTCAGTTAGATACTTGTATGAAAAATGTTCTTGGTATCAGCTTCCCTTCAGATTGCAAAATTACAATCCTCATCTCCTTAACCAGGACAGGTAGTCCTCAACTTACGATCACAACTGAGCCCAAAACCTATGTTGTTAAGTGAGAAATTTGCTGAATGAGTTTTCCTCCATTTTACGACTTTTCTTGCCACATTTGTTAAGTGAATCACTGTTAAGTTAGTAGCCACATTTGTTAAGTGAATCTGGCTTCCCCATTGACTTTGCTTGTCAGAAGGTTGCAAAAGGGGATCATGTGACCCCGGGACACAGCAATGGGCATAAATATGAACCAGTTGTCAAGCATCCAAATGTAAATCACATGATCATGGGGACGCTGCAACGGTCATAAATGTGAAAAATGGTCATAAGTCACTTTTTTCAGTACCGTTGTAACTTTGAACGGTCACTAAACGAACTGTTGTAAATCGAGGACTACCTGTACTGCTTTCTGACACATGATCTGTAGCTGGGGATAATGGGGTTATAATCCAACTCATTTGGAGAGAATGCCTAATTGTGGAAGGCTTGCCCAGAGGACTTCCTATAAAGATAGCAATTCTTTCTGTTCAAGCATTATTTCTATTTTGTACAGCAGCTTAATCTTGGAATGAGCTAAGGATGTTTATGGCATCAATTTTCAGTGGCCTTTGACATATTCAATATCTGATGGCATGTTTGGAATATACATTGATGCATTCGTCCGCATATCTGTTTTTATAGACAATTATACTGATGTGATTGATATCTTTGCAGAATAGGCTAAAATGTGGAAGAATTGGAATTTGTCATTCCTTTTTAAAATATGGATCCGCCCTAGAGATATCAATCTTATATTTGAAATTATATGATGCACCATGGGATTCTCTAAATATTTACATTTTTAAATGTGCCAGATTAATAGCAATGTGTAGGGAAACAAGTGTATACTCCATTCAAATAGTTTACTCTGTGATGTACCAGAAATAATTTTAATTTGATACTACCTGTATCACCATCTGAGATGTTGGATCTCCTGTACAAATAATGGGAACCACTTGCTCAGCAAAGGTCAAATAGAAAATATTTGAGAGCAGTGAAATGGAAAAGATTACGCTACAGCAGAAGAGATTTGATGAGGAAAGGAAAGACAAGATTTGATTTTCTTTTTTATTGTACAGCCTGACTTTGGAGAATGTCACTGTGACGTAGAGAGAAAAGAAAGGATATAAACTTACTTTTGTTCATTCTCTTTTAAACTTCTGTGAATAGAAACTCATCTCAGTGTACAAAATGAGTTTTTAAAAAAATCTAAAGAAGAGATTAGTACATTCTGATATTTCTTGAAGAGCTAATAGTATGATGTTGTGAACATTGACCAATAATTCCCTAGGGCTATGCAAAACTTCAGTCCAAACACCCAACTGAAGAAGAGCTATGACAACCTCCACCATCCTCCCACATACACAAACCCCACATATTAAAAGTGAAGCAATTGCATTATTTCTGATGCCTTCCCTAACTATTCCAAATGGTAGCAGTGGCTTTCCATTGTTGAAAGAGTCTTCCTGCTCAGGCTCAGAAGCTTCTTCATACTATTACAACTGAGAGGTCCTTGGTGCTCTCTGAGCTTGGTTGTTTTCTTGCAGATGATTTATTACCCAAACTAGGTAACATCATCAACCAAGTTCAGAGAGTACAAAGGACCCCTCATGTCAACTCTGAGCTACAAATATTCTTCTTTATTGGTACTATCAGAACTGCTGTCCAAGTCTTCAAGATGACACAAAGTGGCTCATCGAGGGAAACCACATTGCCTCTGAAACTCGATGAAACAAATTGTTTAGTCTCCCCAATGCAAATCCAGACCTCTTCAGACAGGGCCATAACTCTCACACTGTCAGTCACCCTAAGTGTACAGATTCAGGGTTTGCACATCACACTAAGCCATGGCACTATAAATAACCCATAGTGGCTTGATCCACACATACATAAAATTGTAAATCATGTATTACAAAATCAACATATGGATTTTTATGTTGTACACAGCTGTAAAGTGTAAAGAGCTGTAGGAATAATCTTAGGAGTCAGGAGAAAGTGCCACAGCCTACAGTCCAAAGGACAAATGGGGATAGAGAAAGCATCTCAGAATTAACCCTCCCTAATTCTCTGAAATTAAAGGCAGGGGAGAGCAGGCTCTGGGTATGATTGTGACCAGTATCTGCAGGTTTATTTGAAATCTGAAGAAATTACAGAAGAATGGTCCTAGATTCCTTTGAACAAGCAGTATTTTGCTGTTTTTCCTGGAGTTATCATGTCACTTCCTATGAATATCTAGGAGTGCTTTATTATTGGATGCTATGTTTCAACATTAGTGGAAGAGGTCTTTTGATCAAATATTAGGACAATGTCTTCTTTCTTCGTGGCCTGCAGATGTGGATAAACTATAATTAACCACACTCTATTTCATCAAGGAATGGTGGGTGTAGTAGCCCAACAGACTGGGGTATGCGAAGTAGGGAAAGCTATATTTGGAGTCTACAGAGCAATGATGATGATGGGAGCTGTATTCCCCAGTTGAAAAAATATATATACTAGGGCTTGAAATGCAGGATAATGCTGTTTTTCCAATTTCTCAGAATTAGTAGCATTATATCAATGATACAGTGTCTACAATTTCATTTCTTAAATATTGGAATAAGAGCAGCTCGGTGGCCAATAAAGCAAATTGCCATTTCTGTTAATTACCTTAAGCTACTTTGAAGCAATAAAAACAAGTGGATCTTTTCTAATACAAATTTGGAAACTTCTGTATTTTGTAGGTACCTTGCCATTGTTCACCCACTGAAACCTCGGATGAATTACCAAACAGCAACCTGTCTAATTGCTTTGGTGTGGATCGTCTCCCTGATCATTGCAATACCATCAGCCTATTTTGCAACCGAGACTGAACTATTCATGATAAAAAACCAAAAGAAGTTTTTCTGTGGACAGATTTGGCCAGTCGATCAGCAGATGTATTACAAATCCTATTTTCTTTTCATCTTTGGTGTTGAATTTGTTGGACCAGTCTTCACCATGACCCTCTGCTATGCCAGGATTTCGCAGGAGCTTTGGTTTAAAAGTGTGCCAGGCTTCCAGACAGAGCAGATCAGAAAAAGGCTTCGTTGCAGAAGGAAAACTGTGCTGGTGCTCATGTGCATCCTAACTGCCTATGTTCTCTGCTGGGCACCCTTCTATGGCTTCACAATTGTCCGTGACTTCTTCCCCACTGTCTTTGTGAAGGAAAAGCATTACTTGACAGCTTTCTACATTGTGGAATGCATAGCCATGAGCAATAGCATGATAAATACCATGTGCTTTGTGACAGTCAAGAACAACACCATGAAATACTTCAAGAAGATTATGCTGCTTAGGTGGAGGTCCACCTACTATGGATCCAAGGCTAGTGTAGATATGGACATCAGAACCAGCGCAATGCCCATCACTGAGGAGGTGGACTGCATTAGACTAAAATGAAACCTTGACACATACTGCCTCACAGCCAAGGTTCTATAGCCTCATTCAATCACTGCTTTGTTTTGTTTTCTTCTTTTTTGATGTGTCAAAATTTACCAGGGAAGTTGCTGTCCAGCAGAGCACAGACTGAACAAGTTCCCTGAAATGCTCCAGAAAGCAGAACACTGGGGCACAACCAGCTTTATCACTGTTATTCCACTTTGTTGTGACTCAGTTTCTCTGGTTTGAAATTATATTTACTGTATATCTAGGCTGGAAATCAAAAAATGATGGGGAAAAAAATGGGATTATTCCAAAATCTAAGATTCTTTCTTGACTCTCATCAAAATCCCCATTACTTCATATCAGGATCGAGGCAAACAACATGCTTGTTCACTCCATGTGTAAGACAAAGAAAGGCAAAGAACCTTTTATGATCAGTCAGTTGTTATGGATCAATGGGCTTCAAAATGTTCCTTACATTATCAGAACCTACCCAAGCCATTCCAATACTGTGATAAGTTCCCTTAAGATGGACACTAGAATGGCTGAAATTAGTTGAATTTTCTGTAAAACGTCTGCTCTTCTCTTTGTAATAGTATCCTGTAATAATATCGGTAATATTCCTTTCTTGCAGAAATCTTGTAGCCTATTGATGTTTATAGATGTATGAATGAGATGTTTTTATTCCTACTGCAGGCTTGATAGAGCTGCTATACTTTCTCTCAGTCAGCTTCTTCCCATTTCTCAAATCTATTTAACTTGTATTTACATTAGGGAAAAAGAAAACAGACCCCTATATTTGGAAAAAAAACAGGGTTTTTTCATTATTATGGTCATCTTTTTATTTTTATGTATGTATTTATTTATTTATTTAAATTTATAGGCTGCCTAACACTATTCTAACTTTGATGTGATTGTTGTTTAAAGCGATCTAACAACCAGCTGCATAGGTAGATAAGGATCCCTTTGTTCTTAAAATAATTTAGAATATAATGAACTTCATATTGCCTTCTGAACCATAGTTTTTTGAGATGCCCTATCTTTTTCCAGAGCTTTCTAAAACCTGAAGCTGGCTTGGTTCAAAACCTTAGCTAAAAAGGGAAGGCCTTTCTGCCTCCCTGTAATTCAAGTGCTGAATAGAAGGTGATCAATTATGCTTGTGGTACCCAGATAGAAAGAAAAGCCATAGAGATCAGTTAGCACACATGTACATAATTGGGAGAACTGAAAATATATTTCTGGATAGATATAATTCACAGAATAAATTGGGAAAGCTGGAAGAAGCCCAAATATTGTGCATTTTATGTACGGTGCATATACTCATCTGTACTTTCTTACAAATATTTACCATGACTTGAAAAATGCAAAGTACACATTGCAAATCTGAAACACAGAACAAATGTTGTCTGATTAAAAAAAAATCTCTCTACTATTCTCCTGAAACCAAAATGTCCTTCCTCTCCCCCCAAAATAATGCAGTAAAGAAAATCAGGGAACTTACCAAATATTGTGAACCGGCCTTGCTGAATATGACCAACCTCCTGATGAGTAGATTTCAACTCCCAGAATTTCCCAGCTAGCCTTAAGTATCCATGGGTGCAAGGTGACAAGTGGCAAATACATCCTGCCCACTAAGTATGATGCTATAATGCATGTACGATGAGGCAATGCTTGCATCATAATGTCACAATGCTTGAACTGATACTTATGCCTTTAGCATGGCCATTGCTGAGCATTTGGGGAGTTGAAATCCCACCCATTTGGAGGGAGCCCCAGATTGGGCAAAAGGGTTTGGGCTTCATCCCCACTGTCTGCAGGGTTACCCCACTTGGTAAGAGGAATCCTGACAGACTACCTACTCTGAGATTTCTCCAGGACAATTTATAAGGCATTAACAACATCTTCAGCTAAGAAGCTTACTTGAAACAGCCAGAAAAGAACCAGGTTTGTAATTGAATAGTTGGGGAGCTCTAATTATTGTAACATTCCTACTCTTCCCTCCAAATAACATCATCCCAGGCTAACATTTGGAGTGTAAGAAGAGATGGTCAGTTCTAGAGTATGATCTTTGTTAGTGTGATAATCTCTTTCCTTATAGCCAAATATATGGAGGCTTACTCAAAATTATCCCATCAAACCTACTGGAATTTGCTCCAAAGTTGGAGTAAACTACTAGGAGCTAATTATAGGCTCAATTGGCTCAACCGCAGCGGTGGGTTGCTCCCGGTTCGGCCTGGTTCTGCGAACCGGTAGTGGCGGCGAGAGGCTCCACCCACACACCCAGGATGCTTCTGTGCATGCGCAGAAGCGGCGTGCACGCGCACGAGTGCGCACGCGAACCTGTAGCAACGGGTTTTAGAACCCACTACTACTCTACCGGTAATTATTATATGCTTTGACCACACTGTGCAACCCACACTGACAAACTCTGCATAAACTTCCACAAAACCAGTGCCATTAAGTTCATCATACTCCTTTGTGAGAAATCCACATTTTTGAAACAGACAATAGCAATCAATGAGGGCCTGAATGCAAATCAGGATAGTTGGCTTCATTTGTTAGGATTTGAGAATTTCATATTGTAGTGCTACAAACATTGGTCATTTTGTAAAACTAGTTTTGATGTCAAGTGGAGCTTTTGTACCTTTGTGTATTTATGAATCAATATGGGAAAGGAATAAAATGTTTAAGATGTGACAACCTGCAAGAGATCTATCAATAGATTTTAAGGGCTCATTTGAAAGGGATTTATCTCAAATACATGCGTTTTCCACATTTTCTCCATTCTTGCACCCTGAACTAGTGGTAATAGCAATCTCTTGATGAAATTGGTCAGCCTCAATTCTAATTTTATCTCACATGGGGAAAGGGGAACACGTCATCTCTATTTGATTCTATGAGTACACCAACAGAGATGTACACCTCGTCTTCATACTGTACAGTCTTCTTCATCTAGTAATATGCAAACTGCTGGTCATCTCAACCACGCTGCAAAAGGAATAATGCAATATCTTTCTGATCTTTCTCCCCATCCCCACCCTGGACAATATCAGAAAAATTATCTTATCAGCTCTATTTCAGCTTCCTTCTTCAAATCCCACTTGCAGTCCTACTTTGAAGAAGGGTAGCTACGCTATTTGTCAATAGAAAAGGCACAAGGCACAAGAAAAGAAAGAAGTTTTGTGCTAGGTTTCAGATTTATTGCAGCTTTATTATGAGAATTATTCAAGGCGCAAAGTACTTGCCTCAAGATTGTGTGTGTGTGTGTGTGTGTGTGTGTGTGTGTGTGTGTAAAGAAAGAGATAAGATTCCAAAATAATACAGGTAAACATATTCTATGACAATAAATATATAGAAGTTAAACACAATAATTATAGGGGTCTACAAGAGACACCACAAAACTTGCACCACAGCATCATAACACAAATACTATAACTTTATATTTACATTAGATGTCAGGACTCAAGGATAAGGTACATGTCATCCTTTTTTTATCATCATGACAGAGGCATAGAGCAGTGGCTATCCTTAAAAATTCGTAAGCTAACGGTAACACTAACTTTCTAGCTTTACTGGATTCATTTAGCAGTGGGAGAGATAATAGCAACAATGGTTCAATTAAAATCTATTTAATTAATGGTTCAACCATGGAACTAATTACACAGAGAAACGGGAGTTTAGATGTGTTCAAGTAGAAACTGCATAGCATCCATCATGGTGTAGGGGTTAATTTAAACACTTATTCTTCCTTATTACCCATCATCTGTAGTCTTACCTAAAATCCCCAACTTAGGAATTAACTGTGAATGCTGTATGTGTATTTGGAATGTTGATGTATCAAACCTAACACACACAAACACAACTAAACAGTACAAACTATGAAAGCTATACTGTACTGATAAACAATATAATAAAACCTATGCTTAAGCCAAGGTCTTATGCTTCATGCATGATGATACAGTCTTTTGTTAGAAACAAATCAAAATATATATAAGTATTGAAATGTTTTTTTCTGGTCACATCCTTAGACCAGAGTGATAAGCCCTGGAGTTCTATTAATACTTCACCCAAAATCCATCTCCCAACAGCACATAAAACATGTACTGATAAGATTTCTGAAATGCAGCCATCTTCCTTCAGTCATGCATAGCAAACACAGATAGCATAGCATGTTATATCCATAACTACCTATACCACTGCATTCTGGATTAATTGAAGCATCTGGATGGTCCAAGGGCAGTCCCATGTAGTATTACAGTAGTCCAAACAGGAGGTTACCAAGCCATGAGTAACCATAGGCAAGACCTCCTGACCTTTGAACTGGTGCAATGAGAGCAGAAGAATTTTGGGGGGAAAGTCCTCATGGCCATGGTTTCTACTTGCTCTTTCAACAAGAGTGAGAGTCTAAGAGAACCTCCAAACTGTTCATCCTTTTCATCTAGGGGACTTCAACCCCATCCAAATTTAAAGATGGAGAACCTCCAGAGTTGGGAGATTCCAAAACCCATACTTACTCTGTTTTGCTTGGGTTAAATCAAAACCTATTCTTTCCCATCCTAACCTTCTCAGCCTACAAACACAGAGAAAGCATTTTGATGACATCACTTGGCTCACCCGGGGGGGGGGGGGAAGTATAAAAGCAAATCATTCGTAAATTGATATCTGATTTCATACTAATCATACCAGCAGTTTATTTATTAATCATATTTATAAACCAACTATCTCACCTCTACATGATAGTGGGCAGTTTACAGGTTAAAAAAAGTCCATTAAATCTTTATAAAAAAATAAACAGTTAAACATTTAAACGTTGGAGCGAATACTGGAGGTTTCACATAGAAGTTAAATAGGAATTGAGGGAGGAACCCACAGAAATCGGCCCTTCCCATGCTAATATCAGCTGGAATCAGCCCCAAAGGAAGAAGAACCTCCACAGCATTATGCTTCCTAATCACCAAAGCCAGGACAGAAAGACATATGGTATTACTACAAAGACATGTTGCCACTGATACCTTAGGACCATGATGGCGCACCTATGGCACGCGTGCCCTCTCTGTGGGCACGCGAGCCGTCGCTCCAGTTCAGCTCTGCTGCGCATGCGCACGCGCCTCCTACTGGCCAGCTGGTCATCAGGTCTCTGCCGCGCATGCGCGGGGGCGGGGTGCTGCAGGGGGGTCGCACGCACATGCACGGGGGTGGGCACATGGGGGAGTCACGTGCGCATGCAGGGGGTGGGGCACGTGGGGGGTCACGTGCGCATTGCATTATGGGTGTGCGCACACACACGCTTTCGGCACTCAGCGCCGAAAAGGTTAGTCATCATTGGGCTAAATCATACAAAGGTCCTAGTTATTATGCAGAAGTCATGCACGCAATCATGGGGGTGGGGCGCATGCATGGGGGTTGTGTGCACATGCGTGGGGGTTGTGCACACATGCGTGGGGGCGGGGCACACACGGGGGCATGCACACAATCGTGGGAGCAAGCGTGCATTGCATTTTGGGGGCTCGCGCACGCTTTAGGCACTCCGTCCGGAAAAGGTTAGCTATCCTTGCCTTAGGACAGTGATGGCGAACCTTTTCGGCATCGCGTGCCAAAAACGGGGGGAGTATGGGGGGGTAGCGCGTGTGCGTGCCCACACCCATAATGCAATGCTCCCCACACGCCCCGCCCATGACACGGATGCACACGTGACCCCCTAACGATCCCCCCCGCAAATGCGCGCGCGATCACCACACTCCCCCGTCGCATGCGTCGCACACACACACGTTGCCCGTTTTTGGGCCTGGCAAGCCTCCCTTCAGGCCGGCGCGTCTCTTACCCTGGCGCCGGATGCTCCTTTGGAACGGACTCAGTTCCTGCGGCAGCGCTGCTTGTTCTCGGTGGCTGGCGAAGGGGGGGCGCGTGGTTCTCCTCCAGAATCCCGGCCGCAAGTGGGAGGCCGCCCCCTCCTCTTGCCCACCACCGAAAACAAGCAGCTCTGCCCCTTTTTTCCTTTCCAGACCAGCTCCAAGCAAGAGGTGCACAAACTTCAGCAGCTCTTGCGCTGCCGCCTGCACCTCTTGCTTGGAGCTGGTCTGGAAAGGAAAAAATGCAGCCGAAGTAGGCGGGACTTGCCCCATCCAGGTGCCTCCAAATAGGTCTCCCTATGGTAGCCTCCCCGCTGAACTACGCGAACCGACAGTGATCGCCCACCGAAATGGAGCCTGCCCTCTGAGCTCTTCCGAGCGCCCTCTCTTTCCTGCAGCGAACGAGCTGGCAGGTGTGTGTGTGTGAAAAGCGCTTCCCGCTTTTCCTCTACCTGCATGCTGTAACTGGAGGATTTTCCTCCAGAATCCCGGCTGCAAGCTGGCAGCCCCAGGGGAGCAGCAGGGGCAGAGCTGCTTGTTTTGGGTGGCGGGCAAGGGGAGGGGGTGGCCTCCCACTTGCGGCCGGGATTCTAGAGGAGAATCACCTCCCCCCCCCTCCCCAGCCACTGAAAATAAGCAGCTCTGCCCCTGCTGCTCCCCTGGGGCTACGCAGCAGTTCTCACCCTCCCGCTTGCGGCTGGGATTCTGGAGGAGAACCACCTCCCACCCTCGCCAGCCACCAAAAATAAGCAGCTCTGCCCCTGCTGCTCCCCTGGGGCTGCCAGCTTGCGGCCGGGATTCTGGAGGAGTATCCTCCAGTTACAGCATGCAGGTAGAGGAGAAGCGGGAAGTGCTTTTCTTGCCTCCAGTTCGTTCGCTGCTGGTCTGGAAAGGAAAAAATGCAGCCGAATTAGGCGGGACTCGCCCCATCCAGATGCCTCCCCGCTGAACTATGCGACCCGACAGTGATTGCCCACCGAAACGGAGCCGGCCCTCCGAGATCTTGTTGGTATTGAGGGGGTGCAGAGCCAGTAACAGCATGCAGGTAGAGGAGAGTGGGAAGCGCTTTTCGTGCTCGTTTGCTGCAGGAAAAAGCTGGCACTCGGAAGAGCAAGCTCCTTTTGGGGTGGGGATCACTGTCGGGTAGCGTAGTTCAATAGGGAGGCTACCGTAGGGTGACCCGTTTGGAAGGACCTGGGTGGGGCGAGTCCCACCTAATTCAACCCCCTGGGGCTGGCAGCTGGGATTGTGGAGGAGTTACAGCATGCAGGTAGAGGAGAAGCGGGAAGTGCTTTTCACGCCACCCCCGCCAGCTCGTTCGCTGCAGGAAAGAGAGGGTGCTCGGAAGAGCTCGGAGGGCAGGTTCCGTTTCGGTGGGCGATCACTGTCGGGTCGCGTAGTTCAGCGGGGAGGCTACCATAGGGAGACCTATTTGGAGGCACCTGGATGGGGCGAGTCCTACCTAATTCGGCTACGAACAAGCTGGGGACACGAAAAGCACTTCCCACTTCTTTACCTGCATGCTGTAACTGGAGGATTCTCCTCCAGAATCCTGGCTGCAAGCTGGCAGCCCCAGGGGAGCAGCAGAAGCAGAGCTGCTTGTTTCCGGTGGTTGGCGAGGGGTGGTAAGGTGGTTCTCCTTTAGAATCCCGGCCGCAAGTGGGAGGCCGCCCCCTCCCCTTGCCCGCCACCAAAAACAAGCAGCTCTGCCCCTGCTGCTCCCCTGGGGCCGCGCAGCGGTTCTTACCCTCCCGCTTGCGGCCGGGATTCTGGAGGAGAACCACCTCCCCCCCCCTCGCCAGCCACCAGAAACAAGCAGCTCTGCCCCTGCTGCTCCCCTGGGGCTGCGCAGCAGTTCTCACCCTCCCGCTTGTGGCCAGGATTCTGGGGGAGAACCACCACCCCCTCGCCAGCCACCAAAAACAAGCAGCTCTGCCCCTGCTGCTCCCCTGGGGCTGCCAGCTTGCGGCCGGGATTCTGGAGGAGTATCCTCCAGTTACAGCATGCAGGTAGAGGAGAAGTGGGAAGCGCTTTTCTTGCCCCCAGCTCGTTCACTGCTGGTCTGGAAAGGGAAAAATGCAGCCAAATTAGGCGGGACTCGCCCCATCCAGATGCCTCCCCGCTGAACTACGCGACCCGACAGTGATCGCCCACCGAAACGGAGCCTGCCCTCCGAGATCTTCCGAGCGCCCTCTCTTTCCTGCAGCGAACGAGCTGGCGGGGGGGGGCGGGAAAAGCGCTTCCCGCTTCTCCTCTACCTGCATGCTGTAACTGGAGGATTCTCCTCCAGAATCCCAGCTGCAAGCTGGCAGCCCCAGGGGAGCAGCAGGGGCAGAGCTGCTTGTTTTGGATGGCGGGCAAGGGGAGGGGGTGGCCTCCCACTTGCGGCCGGGATTCTAGAGGAGAATCACCTCCCCCCCCCTCACCAGCCACTGAAAATAAGCAGCTCTGCCCCTGCTGCTCCCCTGGGGCTGCGCAGCAGTTCTCACCCTCCCGCTAG
>QLTV01000974.1:11500383-11512642 GCA_003457575.1 Thermophis baileyi
CTCCAATTAGCTCTTGGAGAAGTCATTAGGCTAGGGGCTCACATACTTTTTCCTCCCTGCACTGTGAATGTTTACATGTTATGTTCAATTAAACCATGGCAACATCTAATGTTTGTGTAGTATTATTTTAAGCAGACTGTGTTTTTCTATTGTTGTGACTTAGATGACGTTCAGAGCACATTTTATGACCAATTCATGCAAAACTCCACGTAATCCCAAGGGGTTCACATAGTTTTTCTTGCAACTGTAGAGGTTTTAGGCTGAATTTTTATTCCTTTATCTTAGCATAAAATTCCTAGGAAATGTTCTCCGCTGAGAAAAATTGGACCTAATCCCTTTCTCTTTTTTTTGGGCATAAATTAAACACAGCCTAGATTTCCATTCAGTAATTAATATGAGATGTGATGAGATTCACTTCAATTCACTGTATTTTAAGATGTCTTTTTTTATTCCTTCATATTACAAATATAGTTCCTATCACATAACTTTATTTGGCAGAAGCAGCCTTTGATATTTCAGTGTGTAAAATAAAACTGCCTATTGGAAGAGGCAGATTTTACTTTCCACATGTTCAGCTTATTTATTTACTCATACGCATGTTCATTTATTTAAAAATTTGGGGCTACAGAATCATTTTTATTTCTGCTGAAAATACTACATATATTAACTCAACAAACCAGATGGTGCAGCAATACTGAACATTCCAAAATGACTTGAGCTGAATGAGATTTCTAGAAATTGCATATACATTATACTTTGACTTTTATTCCAGTCACATCACATTAGGTTTAAGAGCTGCATTTTTATGTTATGAATTCTGATTTTGCATTTAATTTCCTAGCTAAGAACCATTTTTTAAAAATGTACTGCATTAAATTAACATCTTTTCCACCTATCAATGCATTACTGTTCTATGTACCATATTATATATTACTCAGAAATATTTCATGAGAAATTGAATGATTCTTCAAATGCCTAAATAGAACCATAGAAGGAATTTGCAATGAGGATAAAAGATCACAATGTACCTGGAACCTGTTATAAAAATCCTCTAACAAAAGATTATTAGATTAAAAATCTTGCTCAAATTCAAATTTCCCTTAGTCCTAAATAATATTCAATAAGCTGATACAAACTGGGCAATTAATGCTGATTTGTCTCAACCAATTAAAATGGGCAACATACTCTATTATGTTAGAGCAACTTTAATTTTCTAATTGTGCCTCTTTGCATCTTATATTTCTGATACCTTCCTTCCTATATGAGACGACTGTTGTTTTATTTGCTCCTCTCCTATATTACTATAAGTTATTTCTCTTTTTTGATTCTTTCAAAAGGTACAAATGGAATTGTCCACACCCTAATAATGTTTTAGAATTGGGGATGGGAGTGGGAGAATAAACTATATTTTCTTTTATTTTATCCCATGAGTTAAATAGAATAAACAATAAACTGTCCATACCTCTTAAAACCACTATTAAAAGCTCTGAAAATAAAGCTCAAATAAAATAAAGCTTGCAATATTCTTTTTGTAACTTGGAAACAGTCCATGAAACACTGGCTAGATTCCCACCTTACTCTAAGCCACAAAGTCCAGAAATGCTGGATTTGCACAACAGGTGCCAAAACCATACAAATCATACTATGGTTTAACACATGAAGAGCTACTGACTCCCGGCTCTTTAAAGCTAAGATTCATAACTGTAAGGGTCTTGCAATACAGTTCTGACTTAAGAAAGTACTGCACTTTGGACACTAATGTCTGCCAGAGTTTACTGCTTTTGCCCAGGAGAATGACAGATGGAATCTTTTCTTGATATTCATACTTGTTATCTGCATACAACAGATTCTAAGTGCAATTCAGACATTTTATGATGTTGCATTGTAAACCTGATCAAATTAGGATTTGTTTCAGCTTCAGCCAATTGAATGTAATAGTTCAAACATTGCTTCAGAGAAAGTAAAATATTGAAGAGAGACTGGGAACATAATTGTCTTTCAGAATAAATTTATATACTTTCTTCTCAAATAGAAATACCACTTGTAATGTTAAACGGCATATTACAAGAAAATGCAGTTACTATTTATAGTTTTATTATCAGTCTGACAGAATAAAGAAATGAAATCCAAATTAGTGCTATTACCAATATGGAGTTATTATTTATCCATATGTGCAATGAAATGTGTTAATACAAAGTTTAGGAAAACATTCATCATTTTAAATCACAAAGCCATATCTATCACTACAAAAATGATATTAATCCAGCAATCTTAAGTGTACTCCCTAACACAAGATTTTTTCACAAGCATTATCAGCTATGGAGTCATGAAATTTTGAAAATGTACATATATAATCCAATTTTATGAAGTAAAATTAAGTAAGTCACTATTTAAAAAGTGACATTATCACCTAATGGGATACATGTTTCATATTGTGAATGATGCTTTATAAACTCTATCAAAATATTTGAATGCAATTAGTTCTTGGTTTTAACAAAATTCTGTGCTTCTTTGAGAAGCATATCCATATCTTCACCATCATTGTCTTGACAATCTGGTTCCCAATCAGAATCTTCATCAGTAGGATCACATTCTTCCTCCTCTTCATCATCTATAAAACTGTCATTCAAGTTGTATTCATTTGCTTCACCATCATCATCACTCTCATCCGCAAGAACACCTCTTACTATATAATTTTCAACAATAGAAAATTAAAATCTTGGGTTTCAATGTCCATTGCAAAATGAGAGTAATATACCCTGTCTTATGAACTGAATTTTATAAGTTCATACTTGATGTACAAATAAATTGGTTTTTTCTACCAATACGGAAACACAATTTGAACAGGTGAGAAAAAAGTTATTATTAGGAACTGCATGAAAATATGTACAGTAAACTGATGGAGCCTTGCCTCTTCAATCTACTTAGTGAAACAAGAGAATAAGTCCACTGGTATCTCATCTTATTTGATAGTGGGATCACTCCAGCTATAATGCTCTTCAATGCAAATCACTCAAATTCTGATTTGGAAAGTCTATTTGATCTTATCCCAATTTCTAAACAAATTTGAAAATCCATTTTTATGCACAAAAGCTAATTGAATTGATTGTCACTATTCCACATTGATGGCCACCAAATTCCTCTCTGTTTTCTTGTGGCCTAGTGTTATGAAGGGCAATAAATAAACGTTTAATATCATTACATCAGCTAAAACCCATTTGAACTTTTTTTTCTGAGTCTTAATATTCACACACTTTTACCAGCCAGTATTTTCTTGCTAGCATTGCCAATAGCATATAGACAAATTTTACTCTTCTGGAGAAGTAGTGATTTGCTAGTAGTAAGGACTTGTAGTACTATTTTAAATATTAGCTGGCATTGTAACAATAATAGTTACTTATGGAAAATCTGGTATTTTTAGATTGATATTTTTAGAAATTATTGGCCTAAAAGCATATTTTAATCTCAATGTCTTTGGTTTCAAGCTCCACTTTACAAATCAGAAATTTGCAAACTACTGAAACAAAATAACTTTGCACAGTACTAATGATAGTGAGACCTTACACATTCAATGTAATAGATGGGATATTATCATTATATTTAGAAAACTCTCATTTAGATGAGAAGCCTCAAGATATGTATATATTGTACTATTCTGGGTTAGTCAAAGCTGTTTTTAATTTTTTTCTCAGTTTAGTTTTCTTTCTTAAGGCTCTCCTGGAAAAAAAAAGAATTACTATATAGGTAGTCCTCAACTTACAACAGTTCATTTAGTGACTGTTCAAAGTTACAATGGCACTGAAAAAAGTGCATCCCCTTGGTCATGTGATCAAAATTCAACTCCTTGGCAACTGGTTCGTATTTATGACGGTTGCAGTGTCCCAGAGTCACATGATCAGCTTTTGCAACCTTCTGACAAGCAAAGTCAATGGGGAAGCCAGATTCACTTAACAACCATGTTGCTAACTGAACTACTGCAATAATTCACTTAACTATTGTGGCAAGTAAGGTCGTAAAATGGGGCAAAACTCACTTAAGAAATGTCTCACTTAGCAACATAAATTTTGGGCTCAATTGGGGTCATAAGTCGAGGACTACCATGTATACAACAACGATTCCATTTCTCAAGTGTGTCAATATGAATTTGGTGTTGTTGTTTTTTCTCTAAAGATACATATAAGTCAGATATCCTGGAATGAAAACTCTCTTTGAAGCATTCCTAAGAATAGCCTTTTCAATTTCCTGTATCGCAATATATAATGCAAAACTACTGAGGCAGGACTGCAGAGAGACTTTAGCCAGGTCACATAGTTCTACCAAGAACATTTGAAAACCACTATGTGAAATGCAAAACATCAGCTCCAGCTTTTGATAATAAGCTTTTTAACCTTCAGAAGAAACACTAGGAAGCAATAGACAAGTGAGTGAGTTGATCACAATTTTGCTCCGGTAATCCCATTTTATTTTTCATTCATCGTTTTGCCTGAAACGATATAGTTGGCAAGAACAGGCAATCGGGGACAGAATGTCATTACATCTTCTACTATCTTAGAAAAGAGAACATCTTGTATGCTGGATGATGAAAAACTCCAAGTCCTCTTTGTTGCATTCGAATGTAATCAAGACCTCTTTCACTCCTGTTATGTTTTCTGCCCTCTCTGTCCTTTCATAAGTCTGGCTGCCTCTCTCCTCACCACTGGATCACTGCTTCCTCTACAGTACCAGTATTTAAATGGAATATAAAGAAGCATAATCTTCTTTCCTCTTCTTGCCTGCTTTACAATTTCAAGAGCAACTGTCCCTTTCCTTCCCTCTGCAGAGTGAAACAAATAATCTCATATAGTCAATTTTGTCTCTTTCCATCTTATCTAGCTCTATTTGAACGTTACTTCTTTGAAGCACTCTTAACAGCTAACTATTGAATTGCTAATATACTGTACTTTTAAAAATAATAATTAAAAAACTCAATTTCCATAAATCCTTTGATTTCATCTCTGTTGCAGACTTAACATCTTATATGAATGCTCCTTCTTTGGACAAAGTGATCCAAAATTACTTGTTTTGTGTTCTTTTTCTACAGGGATGTCAACTTTGTGGCCTGACATAACCTGAATTCAAGTTACAGAATTCAAGTTGCTATGGGTAATTATTTTTCTAGCCCAACAGTAGTTCTCTTTCTAAAAATCATACCCCTGAAAGTAAATTACATGATTAAGTCATGGGTGCAGGTTTAAAAAAAAACAGCAGCAACAATGCAGTTATCTGATTATGTCACCGCAACAACTTTTTCAGCTACCAGAATAAGCAAATTTCAAAAAGTTTGTCCCACTTCTAGAAAACATTTGTTCACTCTTACCATAGAACGTTTAAGTTAATTCTCATCCTTCTCAGCCTCAGTTAAGTAAATAAATTTTATAATTTAATATCATGTGTACTATCAATGCTAAAGATGTTTGGGGAAAATACAAATTCTCAGTTCTTCCTTTCCCAATAAATTTATGCAATAAAAATGCTATTGGTAATTTGGCTTCCAAATAGCAAGTTATTTTAAAAAGTTATATGCATTGTGGATATTTAGATACATTATAGGTCATTTCTATAACTGATAAGATGTTCCACAGCTGAGTCTACAAAGCCACAAGAAACATATTTAAAAAGGTCACTATTTCATGTTATTATTGCTCAAACTGCTTGCAAAATAAACCAAATGTCAAATCTAAGCATTACATTAAAATAAATTAATCTCTTTTTACCTAAGAGAACTGGTATACTTACAGCAATGTTTATCTCCATGAACACATTAAAATATATCATTATTCACATAAGGGGAACTTCTTTAAGGATATACAGGTTAATCTTCGACTCATGACCACAATCAAGCCCAAAATTTCTATTGCTAAACAAGGTAGTTTATTAAGTGAGTTTTGCCACATTTTATGGTCTTTTTTGCCACAGTTAACTGAATCACTGCAGTTGTTAAATGAATCATGTGGCTGTTAAATAAATTCCCCATTGACTTTGCTTGTCAGAAGCTGGCTGAAAAGATTACAAATGGTGATTCCATGACCTTGGGACAGTGTAACTGTCATAAATTTAGCCAGTTACCAAGTTCCCCAAGTTTGATCATGAGATCATACAACAATTTTATGTGTGAAAAACAGTCATAAGTCACTTTTTTCAGTGCCGTTATAACTTTGATCACTAAACAAATGGTTGTAAATTGAGGACTACCTGTACAAAGCACATGTACCTAGCACATCCATATAAAGTTAGGATACTGAGAAAAATGAACTTCCTTTCTAATTTTATAAGGCCTCTGAACAGTATCACCTATATAAACAAACTAGGACTTCCCCTTGAAGCCATTTTATCTTTGTTTTACAATGATGGATTTAGTAATTTTTATACTAATTTATCTGGGTAGGATGGTGACCAAAACTAATTACTGAATTCCCCTATGCTTATAGGCCAGTGCTTTTTGAAAATGTACAGAATCTCACCTTTTCTTGTAACTTTTGATCTCGTCTGCCTTCTTTCAGATTCTAGAGAAAAGAAAAAGAAATTATTACCAATAAAACAACCCAAACCGCTATGAATTTTATTAAAACTGAAAACTGAAAGGGAACACCTGTAAAAATTCTCCTACTTATCTGCACCTCTTTGGAGGAGTTCTAACCATTCTCATATCGCCACCAAATCGCAGGATTTGTAACTTCTTTATATATTCTGGTTCACTGAACAGCCAAACATGTTCTGTATCAGAGCTCTTCCAGTTTGTTTGTTTTTTACCCAATAAACCAATCACCTTATGCATCCATAGTGATATTTAATCTTTAGGAAAGATGCATCAGTAATTCTTGAAAATTTTATTCCTGACTCATACCATAGCCACCAGTTTGACATTCCATTCATTTTAAAAGCATTTAACTGTAAAGGAGAACACCTGTTTATGACAGATGGGTCCAAGTGTACATTCTAAACACTTTACAAAGAAGCAAACCCGGCAAAGGGCAAATTTCATGGAATGCATGTGACTATAAAGTAAGAAGTTGGAGCTGGGATGTAAACATTGCTTTGCAATTGGCACACTGAAAGACAGCATTCAAATGATGGGAAGTGATGACAGCTCTTGGCCTGGATGAACTTGATTGTTCATACTTGAAAAGAAATATGCAAATAGTTAAGTACTTAAAATTGATACTAACACCACTGATTTTTACAGGAAACAGCAGATGATAGGACTTTGGGAGAAAACAATTGTTTTGTTTTTATCACAGCTGACAACTAGTTGTTCCTCTGTACTTTAGAGGGTAAGAGCTTGCAGATTTCATCTCATGCCAACTTAGGTTGTAAAGGAGATTGAAGTGTTTTTGGAATGAAAGAACCAAAACAGATCTTTTTGCCTCTTACTACTAGGGGACTGTATTACCCAAATTTTGTCAAAATTTGTGGCAAAAAGGAAAGGGGCCCAGATGCATTATTGTTTCATAATGTTTTTTATTGGGATTAAGGGTGTGAAATACTCAACTCTGCCATGGCAAATTTATACTTTATTATTTTCAAGCTATTTCTATGGACATGACTGGAATATAGCTGGCCAGACACACTCACACAGGTGGAACTAATAAAAAAAAGCATCCTGGCAACAAAAATTACATAATCAAAGTCCCACTCCTTTTTCATGTATCTCATCCCATATTTAAAAAAAGGCAGTCATGCCCATCATCTTGATTTTGTATACCCTTCCCCTGCCTGCCAAAGTTGCCCCTGTATCTTTCTTACTATATACAGTAAGCTCCTTTTTTATATATTGATACTGCAATAGTTTTACTCCAGTCACAAGAAGAATAAAATCTGTGTGTGTAATTATATTTAATATATCAGTGATATTTTATATGGAGTGCAAATGTGTTACCATAATTTAATTACATCAAAACTGTCCAATTTAGTTTTTTAAATCCCTGCTGCAAAATCCCTGATGAGTATCTAATTCCACATTAAGATTAGAATCTGGTCTAATTTTTGTAGACTCTCACATACAGCTTTGCTGCCTAAAATTTTGGCTCATATTAGTTTTCATTCACAGTTGCCTGAGTTCTTTAACCTTGTGAATTAATGTCATTATGGAAGGCAGTTAGTAATCTATAGCAGCTTTAAATTTTACAGCTTAATAGCTACCTCATTTGGTTCTAAGAAAGTTTGGTTAAACTTGAAGCAATTCATCCTTGACAACAGAATTCAATATATTTTAAATATAATTCTCCACTCTTATCATAACTGACCAGCTTATCCTTCTCCCTTGCCAATTGCTTAATTAATACATTCTGCCAACTTATGGATAAGTCCTTACATCTGCTTGATTTAATATTCTGCTGGATGGGAAAATTAACAATTTTGCCATGAATTCTTTTTGTTTGGCTTAACCGTTGGACCTAAAAGTGCTTCTAGTAATTCAAATGTATGGTAGCTCAGAAGAGAACCCTTTTTGTTAGCTGGCAGGTAATCTGAGATTTCCAGAATGCTCACCAAACTTGGTTCAAATGACACTTCTGATCAATCTTTAATATCTGTTAATTTTACAATATATTTTAATGTATTATGTTAGTATAGTTTTAATAAGCAACATCATTTTTGATTGTTTAATTTATAGTCAAAAGCCAAATCAAACTACCTGAACTATAATAAGAAATGTTCGAACTTCCAAAATCACATCAATTCCCATTCCAGCAGAATTGCACCATACTACAGAAGCAACAACACTTCCGTAGTACTACCTTGGCACAGTCTTTAGTATTTTACCTCATTAGTTACCTTAAGAAAGATCTGTTCTTCATATACATTAGAATAAAAGCACTTTACCTGGAGGAGCTGTGTGTTTATATTCCAACTTGTGCTGTGGATTTTTTCTGCAAAGAGAAACAGAGAAGATGAACCTGAGTTTTCCATCTAATCATCTGAAATTTCAAATGAAAAGAAAAATAAAAGACAAAGCAAACAATTCTTCATCTTTGTTTCAAAGGGAAGCAAATCAATTATAATCATACTGGAAATATGATTTTCTCATTTTGAAAAAATAACTTTTGAGCCATTCATTTCCTAGGGGAGTGGCAACTTTAGCCAGTTCCATCTTTATTGGTAAAGCTTCCAAGTATTTCTCCATTTATCATAGGCTCCTATGCCTAAGATTCCTCCTTGAAGAGTAATTGGGCGGGGGGGGGGGGCGATTGCAATATGTTAGTCTTCTTAAAGGCCTGCAACCAAAATAGTGGGCCCAGAATGCAAGAGAAGTAACTGCTCTCTCTTGATTTTTGGCATTATTGGAGGCTCCACAAATAAAGCAATGGAGAATTTTTCTTTGCTGGTAAGGTATGTAATAGGTTTGCGGGGGAGGGGGAGTATGTGAGTTTGACTTGCTGTTCTTCAGCTTTGAGGGAAGAACAATAGGTTTGCCCAGTGTGGATGGTTGAATGCCATCCACTGAGGCTTGAACCATTAAACCCAACTTTGCTGAGGGTCACGATAGAACGTCAGTTAGATGGCTTTTGTACTGAAATTATCAGTATGGAATCCAAAGCTGTTGAAGTCACGATAAGACTTATTTCCTACGTTGGGAATTAAGAGGAACGATCCCTTGTGACCTTTTTAGTGAGCTACTGGTAATGACCAAAAGCCTTGGCTGTGTCTTTCTGCTAAATCAATGAAGCAAAATGAATGCTCATTAGTGGTGGAAAATTTTCAGACCCTCTTTCTGAAAGGCATTCTTGTTGCCATAGGCACCTCAGTGTAACAAAATTTCCTCTGCAGGAAAGTCAATAAAAAGTTAATCTTCCAGAGATAAAAAGAATCAACAAATTCTGCATGACACCAAATGGCAAACAAAAAGAAGAATCCAGATAGTATAGCTGATATGGAAATCAAAAGAAAACTGAAGGGACAGACAAGAACTCTACCCAGTAGCACATGCTCTAAAGCAGGGGTGTCAAACTGGCGGCCTGCTGGCCAGATGCGTCACGCCCACCACAGCTCCGCAAAGGAGAAAAACATCGCTAAACGTCACATGATGGCAACGTGATGCCGCAAGTTTGACACCTGTGCTCTAAAGGGTTAGCTTTCAGCTAAAATATTACAAAGTTTTAGAAATTTCCATCATTGTTTTGTAAAAGAGCATCATCCCAGATATGTCATATAGAAAAGCCACAATGTAAAATCAAGTTTTAAAAAGCTTTGAATGGGAGTTAAGCAGCCGTTTGATTAAAAAAAAATACTGGATAATTGTCATTTGTAATGCACGTTGCTAAAAAATGTACCCTATGGAACTTATGCTTTTAAAATATGGCCCAAGACTCTTTGTAAAAGATAATTTCTTGCTGTAAACTGTAAATTAAAAGTAGGACTTAGAACCAAAAGAATTGGAATATATAGCAAAACTCTACTTGGATAAATCACTTAAGCTATTTTATCTCTCAGGTATGAAGAACACTCACCACAGGGACCTTGCAGATGCTCTACCAATCCAACCTAACTCAGAAGGGATTGGGTTGCCCTGAACAGGGCTAATCGCCAACACTTGGAAAATGTAATAAGGATGGAGAAGTAAGCCTTTCTCACTACTCTTATTGTCACAAGGTAGGTTCCAACAAAGGCTCTCACTTGTGTCTGGCTGGATTCACTCATGCAGTATTTGACTGCAACTGTTATAATCTCTTCCAGCAACAGGTTGGGTGAATGGTCTTCACTGCTTTTTGCTTTGGTGTTTTCTCTGTGATTTGAAATCTTGTATTTTAGATTTTATTTTTTGGGTTGTAGTGAACCTTTAATAACAACTTAGATAATCATATGTAATGTTTATCCAGGTAAAAAGTTGGGTCTACACGATTTCCATAAATACAGGTAGTCCTCAACTTACGACAGTTGAGCCCAAAATTTCTGTTGCTAAGTGAGACATTTGTTAAATGAGTTTTGCCCCATTTTGCGATCTTTCTTGCCACAGTTGTTAAGTGAATCACTTCAGTTGATAAATTAGTAA
Source organism: Thermophis baileyi (assembly GCA_003457575.1). Classification (NCBI taxonomy): domain Eukaryota; kingdom Metazoa; phylum Chordata; class Lepidosauria; order Squamata; family Dipsadidae; genus Thermophis; species Thermophis baileyi. The sequence continues at coordinate 11,511,410 of QLTV01000974.1, forward strand.
CCCGGTTGTTAAGTGAATGTGGCTTCCCCATTGGCTTTGCTTGTGAAAAGGTCACAAAAGATGATCACATGACCTTGGAACACAGCAATGCTCATAAATATGAACCAGTTGCCAAACCTCTGAATTTTGATCACATGACCATGGGGATGCTGCAAAGGTCCTAATTGTGAAAAATAGTCATAAGTCATATTTTTCAATGCCGCTGTAATTTTGAACGGTCACTAAACGAACTGTTGTAAGTCAAGGAATACTTGTATATGTGCTACGTTTGAGTCAATCAGTAGAAACTACATTTGGCATCTCCCAATGACATACCATGCAAGTGAAATTTTATCATCCAAACTTTGAAATTATTCTAAATGATAATTCTTACCTGTAACAAGCTGTTCCATAAGGACATTCAGGCCTATCATCATCAACCTGAGTTAAAGCTTCTGAGTCATGATAATCACTATCACCAGGGTGACTAAACTGCTGGAAATGTATAGGATTCTTTCTGTGAAATTTAGAAATACTACATCAACTATCAAGATATATTTCAAATGTATGCAGCTGGGAGAAATATAACACCATTAATTCAGTTAAACTAATGTGAAGGACAATAAAACAATAAAAACCAGAAGTAGTATACAGTTGCAAGAAAAAGTATGTGAACCCCTTGGGATTACATGGAGTTTTGCATGAATTGGTTATAAAATGTGCTCTGAACGTCATCTAAGTCACAACAATAGAAAAACACAGTCTGCTTAAAATAATACTACACAAACATTAGATGTTGCCATGGTTTAACTGAACATAACATGTAAACATTCACAGTGCAGGGAGGAAAAAGTATGTGAGCCCCTAGCCTAATGACTTCTCCAAGAGCTAATTGCAGCCAGGAGTGAGCAAACCTTGACTCCAATCAGTGTGATGCTATTGGATGTGTTGCTGACAGCTGTCCTGCCCTTTAAAAACACACACCTGGTTTGGGTTTACTGGTTTCAAGAAGCACTGTCCGATGTGAACCATGCCTCACAGAAAAGAGCTCTCAGAAGACCTACGATCAAGAATTGTTGACTTGCATGAAGCTGGAAAGGGTTACAAAAGTATCTCCAAAAGCCTTGATGTTCATGTGTCCACGGTAAGACAGACTGTCTACAAATGGAGAAAGTTTAGCACTGTTGCTACTCTCCCCAGGCGTGGTCGTCCTGTAAAAATGACTGCAAGAGCACAGCGCAGAATGCTTCATGA
>QLTV01000974.1:11524068-11550854 GCA_003457575.1 Thermophis baileyi
TGCGGAAGTGAATAGGCTTACTATGAGAATAAAGGATAAGGAAGAAACGGCTTTCTATGGAATTTGGGATAAATTTTATGACTGGTTAAAGGGTAAAAATAAAACAAAATAGAGGTTTGTTTGTTCATTTTTTATTTATGTAAGTACAAAATGTTACACGAGTTTTGCGTGCACATAGACAACTGAAATAGTGATACTAATATATTGATAAATTGACATTAACATGAGAAATATATAATATGCACATAAGATGTATGTAATATCTAAGATACGTTAGGCTGCTTTATGAAATTGGAATTTGTCTTGTGATTTGTGGTGTTAGGTTTGTGTTTTTCTTTTTGTTGTTGTTTGTTTGTAGTTTTGTTTGTGTATTTATGTATATATGTGATTATGTACATATGTATATACACATTATATGTTTGTTCCTTTTTTAATACTTTTCAATAAAAATTACTAAAAAAAAAAAAGACTGCTCAATGTAATTTATATAGACAGTCATTACTAAATACATCCTTACCTAGGCAGACAAGCAATTATTTAGAAGCCTTAGATTCTGTAAGGTTTACCATGTGTAAACACTCTACTAATATTAATTATCCCTTTGTACAATCTAATAGATGTATGCATGTTTAAGGACATACAGTTTACAACTTCTGTTAACATAACTATTATTTTAATTTCTGATGTTCTGAAATTCTTAAAATGCAGTTTACATTTAAGATAACCCTAACAATACATTAGAATTCAAATACAATCTGTTTTGTTCTCTCTCTATACTAAACCAAACAGAATATATTATTGAAGAATCTTTGCTCATTATTCTTTCAAAACCTTTTTCAGATGAAGAAAATCAACTAATAATGGTGTGTTGTCTTTTAATGGGAGCCACCATCAATCTCATGTCTGATTACCATTTCATTACTTAATTAGAAATATAGTTAGTTGGTCCTATATTTGTAAGCAACAACAATACTTTATAATCAACATAGTACAAAATCCTGATTATGCTGATCTTATCTGATCCCAGTGGAGTAACTTCACTACATATCTCAATTCTGTTGCTGACACAATATCGAATCTCAAGCAAAAGTAAATGAAATTCTATTATTCCAAACTCCAAAAGGAGAATTTAGTAAAGGCAACTGCCATGATGACTTCCATAGGAAATCGATCTCCACACTTACCATTTTTAGAGGCTGAGGTTGACTGGTTTGAAACCATTAGATCTGCTGGCAGCATCCATTCTGGAAGCTGTCTTTTTCGCTGAGCAGGCCTTGATTCTTCTTTTTTAGGAAGAGTAAACTAAAAAAACAAGTAAATATATTATATTTGCACAGAAGTTTAAAAAGCAATAATGCACATGAGATCAATGATCATCTTTTTCTATAACTACCATAACAGTGTTACAATGTACCATATATTCCTATATTTATGCAACTGTATCATGCCCTAGTCAACTCATGTATGGATGTTCTGAAAGTCCGTGAAAACCTAACTGTTCTCCCTGGCCCTGAAGTAGAGTACAGGTAATCCTTGACTCACAATCAGTTGCTTAACAACCATTCAAAGTTGTGATAACTCAAATAAAGTTATTTACAATCCGTCCTCGAAATTATGATTGCTGCCTCACCCCTCCAATCATGTGATAGCAATTCATGTGCTTTGCAGCTGCCTCCCATTTATGACTAGTTGCAGCATCCCATAGTCATGTGATCATGTTGTGTGCCAGTTTTGCCATGGGCATTAAGCAAATCTTTTCTAAATGACCATGGTAACTCAATGACCATTGTACAAATAGTTGTAAAATTGAGTCTGGTTATGTGATGACTCGATTTATGACCATAACAGCTTACAATCAAAATTCCAGATTCAATTGTGATCATAAGTTGAGGGCTACAGGTTATTGTTGTTTGATTTGGTTTCTGTTCTCTTCTAGATGACTATGATCTGTTTCTGGGTTTTTAACTGAGTATTGTTCTTGATTCAGAGTAGGCAAGCTGCCAAGAGTTATTTATTTGTATCCAGCCTTTATTGTTTTTACAAGTAACACATGTAAAAGTGAAGGTGTAATAACTTATTTATTACACCTTCTTCTTCCTGTTTTCCCCATGACAACCATCGTGTGAGGTGAGTTGGATTGAGAGAAAGTGACTGGCCAAAAGTCATCCAGCTGGCTTTCATGACTATGGTGGGACTTTTGAATTCACAGTCTCCCACTTTCTAGCCTGATGCCTTAACCACTAGACCAAACTGGGTCTGGAGGGGAGGGCAGGGGAGGGGAGGGAAGGAGAGGAGAGGATGATAAAATATCCCTTATTAGATATGATTTCATAAGTACATGCCATAACTGTTAAGAACAAAGTTCCCCTCTCGTAATACCATACTAATTCCTATCCACTGCTTTTATTCTCCAGCCCCAACGAAGACTTCTAAAAAAGTTAATCCCAGTGAGTTCAACAAAGTCCACTCACAGTAAAGATATACTTTCAACCTAACTCTTTCACTGGGTGATGGCACTGTTTATATGACAGAAGTAACTTCATCCAAAACAACCTCTCTTGAGATGCCACCCGTGATCACAAGATTTAAACTAGTAATCCAGACAGAATTCACATTCATTTGTCTGGATTTGAATCTATATTGCATAGAGCAGGGGTGTCAAACTCAAAGCCTGGGGGCTGGATCCGGCCCATGGAGTGCTTAGATCTGGCCTGCGGGGCCACCTTGGAAACAGCAAAGGACCGGCCCGCGGTGCCTCTGCCAGCGAAAATGGAGCTTGGGAGGGCCGCTTTCAACCCTCCTGAGCTGTTTTCATTGGCAGAGTGCTTGGGCCACCACCGGCACGAGTGACATTGAGCTGGCCATGCCCACCCTGGCCACGCCCACCCTGGCCATGCCCACCTCAGCCCCACGAGGTCAAACACAACCCTGATGTGGACCTCAATGAAATCGAGTTTGACACCCCTGGCATAGAGGCATAGGAAGACAGGCCAAAGTAAGTAATACCTGAGGACATCTTGGATAGTAGATTGAGATCTATGTTTTAGCCCAGCAGTCCCCAAACTTTCTGGTTTGACAGCCAGGGGGGGAATGGTTCTGTGTGAGTGGCAGGTACAAATGGAGCTTCGCACGTGAGTGCCTGCTGCTCACACATTCGCCTGCCGCTCACATGGCCCGGTTCCGAATGGGCCAAAGCCCAGTAGTGGGCCGTGGCCTGGGGGGTTGGGGACCCATTTTACCCTAGTGGCCCAGCCCTGCCACTACAGCCTCTCTGAAAATAGGTTTTCTATAACCTCATATTTCTTATTATATGTGAAAAGCATCTCCATCATAAAATTCATTTAACTTTTCTATTAATAAAATTGCAGTACACCAAAATTGAAAATTACCTTCTCTGGAATTTCGGTTGCTTTTGCCATAAGTGAATGTACTTCTGGAAGTTGTTTTTTGCTAGAAGGGATTGTTAATTGTTCTGAAGGCTGACTGTGAGATCTCATAGTAGACTGCAGAGTTGTGGGAATTTGATCTGGTAGGTCTTCTACACCAAGATTATCATTTTCCCTGTTGCATATAATAAACCTCTTAATGGCAATGGATTGATACAGATTGCTACACATTACTTAGTAGAAGAAATGAAGAATTAAAAATATAAAATTCAACCCAAAGTTATGATTTGGGACTCAAATTATTTCAGTGGAATTATTTTTATTGTTTCTTATTGTTGTTGCTGCAGTTGTTTTATTTGTTTTAACCCTTTTTATTTTATGCCTTCATGTCAGTTTGACTCCTGGTGACTAGTCCCTACAATATTCTTTGCAAGATTTCAGAAGGGGTTTGCCACTGCCTCCTTCTAAGGCTGGGAGAAAGTGTCCGGCCCAAATTCACCAACATAGATTGAAGAAATAAACAAATTGAATTGTTTTATCAGACATCAGGGCAGTCCTGGATGCATCCTGAAACATTTAAATGTTTGACACAGCCTAATTTCAGTATCTACAGCATATTCCACATTCTACTTTGAAACTATAGATGAATGCAAACCAATGTCTTAAACATTAAACACTATAGCACCCCCTACTTTGGAACTGAAGAAAGGCATTATTTTTTTTGTTGTGCCTAAAGTTTTTTTTTTCTTTTGAAGTTGCCCAAAACTGGTGATGTCCTAAAATGTACATTAAACAAATGTGCAAATCTTTCAAAATAAGTGTCTTGGAATCAAAAGCAGCATCTACAAGAAGCTTTTTTTCTTTATTCTTAAAAGAGGTATGTCTTTTTCCAGGCTTGTTTGTTGCTTGGAAAGCTGATCCCATTGTTGCTGTTAAACAAAGTGGTTCTGCATGCGTAGAGGGACAGCTGGAAGCTGCTTCAAAACAGCTGTGCAAGCCAGGAAAATATAACAATGGACGGTTGCTTCATATGTGCTCCTGCCTGTTCCAAAGAACGCTTTTTAAAGAATTTGTACAATACAATGTAATGAATCCATATGCCATATAAACTTCTGGTAGTTTTTCCATTATAATAGGCATGTACACAAGTGCTACAGTATCTTTTCTTTTTTTAGTACAAAACAAATGCTGTTCATAGACAGGAGAAAAATAAGTATTTTATGTTAAATACTATTAATTTAATGCCCTATAAATTTAAGGTATTTATTCCCTGCTATTTTAGTAAAGCTAATGTTCCTACTTCATTCTACATCTGGAATGAACTTTTGACCAAAAAAAATCTCTTTTGCTCTGAAATACTATTCAGAAGTTTGCTGCAGTGTTGTCCTTGAACTCTGTCATTACAATTTTCGTTACTTTTTGTCATTTTGAAAAAAAACCCTGATATTTCAATTATCTAACAATACAAGAATTGAATATTTAAAATATTAATATATTTATATAATTTGTATATATAGGTATCAAAATCTCTAATTACACTTTGTTACTAATTATACTTTACAATTGTTATAGGATTCATCTTAATTTTTTTATGGAGAAGAAAGGAATACCTGCAATTACAGCTAACTTGAGATAAAGAATAGCATAATTTACTCAGCTACCACTTACCATGAGTCAAACATAATTTGACTCATTTAGCATAATGCATATCAGAGTATTTTGTAAGAGGCAATTTGGCAACGAAACTCACTGATTCAACATCAAATCTCATTACCTTAGTAGGTTTTCCTTTTCCAGTGGAGTACACAGAATCTTGAAGATATATTTGTCTACCAACAGAGAAAAACTGTCACCTGGACACAACTGATGCCACTTATCTCTGTCCAATGGAAATAGTTGGTCATCTTCAACAGGCCAATAAAAACAAGGGTTCACATGGACCTGCCAATTAAGAAAACTCTTAATACAGATATCAGTGAAGACCTTGTAGGACATAATAGGTTTAATTAATGTGCACTGATTTCATTACAATGCAGCTTATTCTGGGAGAGATAATTATTTTAAACTACAGTGAGAAAATGCTTGTTATATATTAATTGCATTCACAGAGCACAAATAAGGTTTACTAGTACAGGATGAAGAAAATTCCTTGCATGACGTATTTCCATCAATTTACACTCCTGCTAAATGCCACTTCAGGCTCCCTTGTGGGGAGCTGAACAATAATGATCACAAGCCACGATGATGTCAAATGATTGTTTTGCACAAATGGCACAATTATATAACATCATCTGATATGCAAGCCAGAACATTTTCTTGCTGACATCATGACACATGTATAAATGTTTCTTGCCCACCATGAATGCTCATGCTATAGTGGAAATAAGGAAACTAAAGACTATTGGATTACTGAAGATAAATAGCTGTTCTTTCAATCCTACCTCACAAACATATTCACTAGATCCTTAGGAAATGAAAAGAGAAATTTGAAGTAATGGTTGATTGTATTTTGAAGCACAGCACAGCACCTCTGTTGTTCATTTCAGTAGCCATTTCTCTTTTCAACTTTTTATGTAAGCTTAGAAAAATATGTAGCTCTTTTAACAGTAGTAGTAATTGATTCTTAAATAAAAGTTAGGCTCAGCTGGTATATCATGGTAGGTGCACATATAATTGGCAAACCTGTTGGTCATTATAGCATGTGAACTAGAAGAATAAAAAAGGTAAATGTGCTTTGGATCCAGTGCGGATACTTTTTCAGTATCTGTTCACAGCTCTTTAAGGAAACATGGTTTTTCCTAGGTTTGCACAATATTGTATCAATGTGTGGGCTTCAGAAAATATATTTGCAGAAATGATGTAATAACAGGATAGCAACATATGGTTGCATCCTATCTCTGCCTGATTCAAGCCTCCTGAACCTATGGCTTGCAACATGTGAACCAAATCAAGGATTATTTACATTCAGATTGTATTTTAGTTATTAAATACAAAACAGACTTAACAGTATATTCTGAAAAAGTGTTTTCTATATTTAATCCTCAATCTCTGTATGTAAATATACATATTTTGAATTCTACCATTTTAACCTCTTTCAATGTAAGGCTAAAAATGAAAGGGATATTCAATATTAGAATAAGTTGTACAAAACTTAGATTTTTCCTTTGGTTTCTTTTACACTGAAAAATAGCAAACACTACCCACCAGTTTGATGCTAAGCTGGTCACCAATTACTTTCAGAATAGCATGCTTCCTGGAAACTTTTTTTATCTGTAACCTGGAAATAGACAACTCAATTATTTCTCAGCAGATAATAGGATGGGGAAAATTATTGTATAAATAAGCTATCTCCTTCAAAGAGAAATTCTTTAGTTTTACCTATGAAAGTACTGTTACCTATGAACATTCTGTTCATCCTTTTACACACAGTAAAATATGCATGGCATATATCGATTAAGATATCCAATTAAGAACTAAGAGGGCTAATTTAAATACATATTCATATTAAGGCAGAGAGAAAGGAGAAAAACAAAAACAAAAAAGCACCTCCATTTACTTTCTAAATCTATATTCACTATCTATAAAATAGACAGTGAAAAACAACTAAAGACAGAGCTCTTCCACCTTAACAGCAATACAGAATGGGAACTTCAGAAGATACGTATAATCATGCAAACAATATCTAGTAAATTCATTTGTGCAAAAGCTTTGTCCTTTTTTGGACCATCTATACTACATCATGGCTAATGGGTCAAAATACAAGCATGAAACGACATTACTCCTAAATGATTTCAACTGTGATCCATAAAATCTGAACACGAAAATACCGTATAACAAATTGTCTTGTGGTTTCTTTAATTGTGGTCGTCCACTTAGATTTACATAGATCTAAATAACTGGAAAAACCGTTATTAAACTAAAAAGAAAAGAGTGAACATAATATAATTTCAAGTATGTTATAATACATAACTATAATATGCACTTCAAGAAGTACAATTAATTGTGGGACAAGGGTTCCTACACAGAACTTGCATATTGTGACCTCTAGTGGAAAATACAATATATGTACTCAATCAAACACATAGCGTATTAAGAGTATGAGTCTTCTTTCAACTATTGAAAGTAAACAGTAATCTGCAAATTAGAAAGCACAATTGCAAGGGTTGATGAAATAAAAAATGACCAAAACAACATTCTTTTTAAAGAAAATGTTATAACTTTCAGAAACAACTTGAAAACTGAGATGTTATTCCAGTGGTAAACCTGGTTGTTTGAGATTTCATGGTTATCCATCTGTATTTATTGCTTATGTTGGTTTTTCTTTTTGTATTTTACATCTTTATATGCCTTTAAATGTTTATTTGTATCAGAAATACTTTTTTTTCTTGAAATTATAATGAATATATGTATGCTTCTGAACTCAAAAAGAGATTCCAACCTTGAATTAGCATGCTAAAGGATGCCATAAGAACTAATTCAAAGAGGATGAAACAAAAGGCTTCTGGTGGAAGAAATGGTAGACTGAAAATGGCTGTGTGAAAAGCAGAGCTGATGACTGCAGTGGAATGAAGAGATGGCAAATCTCTTTGATTATTCCTCACCAGATAAATAGAAGACTTGAGAACTCTGGTAAGTACTTCAAACTGCTGTTCCTCACAAGGAGACAAGATAGGGGTCTCCTGATGGTTCAAAACTCTAGGACAGGGGTATCAAACTCGATTTCATTGAGGGCCACATCAGGGTTGTGTTTGACCTCGGGGGGTCAGGTGGCCGTGGCCAGGGTGGGTGTGGCCAGCTCATCACTCATGTCGGGGACACCTGTGGTGGCCCTAGTGTTCTGCAGTGAAAATGGAGCTTGGGAGGATCGCGTGCTCCGTTTTTGCTGGCAGAGGCACCGTGGGCCTGTCCTTTGCTATTTCCAAGGCAGCCCCGCGGGCCAGATCTAAGCCTTGAGTTTAACACCCCTGCTATAGGAGAGGAGGGAACAGCCATCTTGCTCAAACCCAGTCTGAAGTTTTGAAAAGACACTACTTTTATATTTTTTTCTTTTTCTTTGCTACATACATGGTTTTCTTTCTTTTCTATTTTTCTTCTATTTTTCCTTTTTTATTTTCTACACTATTTTTTCTGTTTTTATAGTTTGAATTAGTTTTTACCGTTGCAATTATACACTTTAATAAAAACAAAGAGTCACTGGTTGCATTTGCACTGCATTTGCATAGCATCAGAGGTTGCTGGCAGCTCACAGTTCACGAGGACTGAGATTTTGTCAAGTGGAGCAAGGTAGGCACCTAGGAGCTGAGTCATTGGTTATATATGCATAGCACCAGAGATTTCTGGGAAGAGTATTTACATTCAGCTCTAGAATCTTTACTTTTTGCTCCTTCTTTTAGAAGTTACACTTGAAAGGTGACTACCAGCTGGTGAACCTGCAGCAAACTTTATGGCTGAACTGCGATTAGATCCAGGGCTTTGCATTTTGCAACCAAGTGCTATGCAATCCTCTAAAGATAAGGGAAGAAACCATATGCTCTCATAATAAATCCACACCTAGGAAGGAATCTAAATATCTGAGGGAAATCTTCCTTTCCAGTTTTCAAATGACCTCAGGATCAAAGCCTTGGTCAGGAGCACCTCAAATCAAACCACAGCTCAAGTTGGAACCCCAAATTATTCTAATGTCAACCAAGCCAAAATACAAGCTATATTAGTTATCAGATGCTCTAAGAGTATTGCCCTACCCAATGGGGATAAAATATGTGTATTCAACATATAAATTACAATGTGCATGTAAGATCTGGTCAGGGTGGATTTGATTTAAATCAAGTCGATTTAAATCACAATTTAAATTACTAGTAAAAAGGCTTGATTTAAATCAACTCGATTTAAATCATAATTTTTAAAGAGCAACTGTCATCTCTGTCCTGCAGCAGCTCCTCCTGACCCGCTGTTGACTCACCAACAGTCCCATTCACTTTAATGGGACGGCTGGTGATGCGGCAGTGACACAAGGTGAGGGACGTGGCAGGCAGCAGGTGAGTGGATGCCCACTAACAGGCACTGCCATGATGGATCTGAAATGACAGGTGCTCTTTAATGTTATATTTATAAGTTGCTTAGGTGGTTTCACTTTCATTTTTACTGCTGCCCTTCCTCCTCACACTTAGAGCCTGGTGGTACAGATGCATTTCTCTTCAAACAATCATAGAGTTTGTAGTGTACATAGATTTGCAAAACAATGGGATAAAGGAATATTCCTGAACTTTATGATTTATATCATGGTTACTGTGAAATTGTGTGAATGCATCAATGCAGTGCATGTTATCTCAGCTTGTAGAGCTTGGATTCACTGAATGAGTTTACCAAAAATGTAAATATTGTAGAATATACAGCCTCATGCTACATAACTATTCTTCATTTCATGCTGAATAAACTAAATTATTAATGTATATTAAGTAGATAAACTAAATTATTAATGTATCTTAAATAGAAAACTATCTTTAGATATTTACTCCAAAAGCATTTTATTAAAATAAATTTGATAAAAAATAAAAAAAAATCCAATTTAAATAAAAAAATCCAATTTTTTTATTTTTTTAAAAAAATCGATTTTTATCCACCCTGGATCTGGTGTAATGATCTGGACTCCTCTAACCGTACTCTTAAGTGACTCAACCAAGCAACATTACTTCTTTTAGCCTTTCCACCTTTACATGTTGTTTTTTTGGTTAGCTTGCAAACGAAGTCCATTAAATCTTATTGATTTAATGGTTTCACTTCACCAAGCTTTTGCAAAAGACAAGCCCCCTAATAGACTAGCGGGGCGGGTCTCATTGCTTTGAATGCATGACTAGGTAAAGGACGCTGTAATAGACTCTGTAAAAGCATGCAAAAAATCTTGAATAGCCTCCATCAAGGGAGAAGGTACCCAAATTTGTTTCAGTAAAAAGCCGTCTTGGAAGGAAAGGTAAACTTCGCGAGTGAACGGTTTGATTCAATGTAAAGGAAGCGTGTATCTCTCCTTCATTTGCCCACAAATCGGTTGCTCGCGAACTAGCTGCCAGTGCCGTTCGTCCTCTCAGCAAACTACACAAACATATTAAGACAAACTGGCACTCCTTTGGCGCACCGCTGTGGCACTTACTCCCAAAAAAGAGCCTCTTCCTAGCACTGTCTCCCCGAGCGGCAGCGGCAAAGGGCAACCCCCGTCAACTGGCGCTAACTGAAACCCAGACACGATAACAGGCCTCTCGCATTTCCTCCCCCCGGATGCAAGATTCCACAAGGGGGAAGAAAAAACAGCAACGTACCGTCCCTTCTTGTACATATCCCTCCTATCCGCTGAACTGAAGCATACCGTTCCGGTGTAACCAATAGCTCGCTGCCTTTTAAGAGAAACACACCCATAACTGCGCCACAAATCCACTACGGAAATTCCTGCCTCGGCACCAAACTACAGCTCCCAAAATGCTTATCGGCAAAGGCGGGTGTTTCGGGAACCTCTGGTTACGTAATTTGCAATGGGGAAGGATCAAAAAAAAAAAAAGTAAATAAACAAATTCGAATGTAGAAGCCGTTAAAACCGTTAGCGGAAACGGAGGGCCGGGAGCCAGGTGAGCGGCCTCGAGCCTCCTGCGTTCCTCGGTGACGTCGCCATTGCATCCAATCACCGAATAGGGCGGAGCTGGGGAGCAGGGCAATTAAATAGCGGCGACAGGGTATTCGGGAATGGGGTTCCCAGCTGTCATTGGGAACAAAGGTGTCTCGAGAAGGTTGTGGCAATCTGTTGACGTACGTTCTCAGGCGAATTCCTTTCAGTTTCGTAAAATTATACAGAACTGATGTGGAAAGTGCACAAATTTCCCGTCATAATATCCAAAGTTCGCCATGAGGGGTCCTTGGTGCTCCGTCCCCCGCTCCTTAAGAAAACAGATGTTTTATAGGAGAAGACAACTTATTAATTGCAAAACAGATGTTGATACAGAATTACATGTATTTAACTTTTAAAAGTGAAAATTTCCCCATGACCCTCCAATTGTTGCCAAAATACTCCCTCTCCAGCTGGCTGGGGTTATTTGGATTTCTGGAACACCAAAATTTCCCCAAACCTGCTTGAGAACAAAGATGTGCAATCTTTCTCCATCCAATAAAGGAGAATATTTGTAGCTCAGTGTTGAAATGAGGGATCCTTGGTGCTCTCTGAGCTTGGTTGTTTTCTTGCAGATGTTTCATTACCCAAGTAACCAGCATCGATGATGTTACCTAGTTTGGGTAATGAAACATCTGCAAGAAAACAGCCAAGCTCGGAGAGCACCAAGGACCCCTCCTTTCAACCCTGAACTACAAATAGTCGCCTTTAAAGTTTCCTAACAATTGTATATGCACCCACAAACACAACCCATCCTGTGAACAACTAAACTTCTGGGAGTGCTAAGGACTCCACAGTTCATCCCTAAGCTACATATATATTCACTTTTTATTACAGCCCAGCTGCAACTGTGCAAATAAAAAAATTACATATTTCAGGAGGGAGCTAATTAGTGTGTTTAATTTGATTGTGTTTTTTATTCTAATTCAATGCATGGAATTTTTATTTGAGGTGTATGTAAATTTGATGACTCTTAAAAAGTAATGTTCAGTACTTAAAAAAAAAATTCTAGAAATAATCCTCAAGACTGTTCAAGGTCACTAACTCCCAAAGAGAGAAACATAGTTTTTGATCCCTTTAAAATTATGAAGTTTACATTGCTAATTGCTTTGCATTGAACCCCCCCCCCCCAAAAATGTTAAGCTACCCAGTTTTAAATCCTAGGGAAACAGTAGTCAAGTACTCCAGTACTTACATCTTCAATATTTCCATTTCACATTGCATTTAATATTAAAGGACTGCTTATTTGGGTGACTGTGCAAAACAACTGCCAATTCTTTTGTTACCTGGTGAAATTTATTTACATTTATATAAGATCTTTAGCTTCTTAGCTTATTACTAAATCAGCCTCTCTTGCCAAGCTCCTGTACTCATGCATTTTCCCCCTGATGTTGAAATACCAGGTTACAACACAGTATCAGCCCCACCAGACATTCCAGGCTTCTGTGTGTTTTCCCCCTTTCACCATCTTGCTGCAAAAGCCTTAAGGGGCATTTTTGTGAGAAAATAAAAAAGTATTTTAGCTAGTTGATGGGCAAGGTGCATCTCTTTTTTTAGAAGAATGGCTCAAGATCATTGACAGCATCACTTAAATTTTCCTCCCAACCACACTACCAAATTTGTCAAGCTGCAGAAACAGAAGGAATCAGACCATGCTTGTCAAGCTGTGAGTTTTATGTAGGAAGCAGAAGTCATTTAAAACTGAAGATTCAAAACTTTAAGAATGATAGTTATTGGTTCAATCAGAAAATCAGTTTTTTGACATATAAATATGTAGACACCACCTATCCCATCTATACTATTCTATCATATATCTTCAGATTCTGATCATTACTTTTACAGGCCTTGGCTACAGTCATAATGTAGGATCATTGACTTACAATGGAGTTCATATGAATATGGATGAAAGTGTTAAGCTTGGCTTGGGAGACCCAATTGCAAATCTATTCTCTGCCAGTCGCTTGGGACCAGTTGGTCTCAACCTAGCCTATCTCACAAGGTTCTTGTGAAAAAATAAGGGAAGATCACCATGTAAACCATGGTGATCTTCCTTTATTTTTCCTTTCTTCAGTTCTGGAAGAAAAGGCAGGATATAAAACTAACCAATCAATTAATAAATACACATGAATGATACCTGGATAGACCATGAATGTATCCTTACCTTCAGGCAAACCAATCATCCTAAGTGGCCCTTTTTGTCTGCCAGTGAGACTGTGCTCCATTCTACACAGAGGAATAGCTTCCCTTCAAGCAGGGAGCTCCTCAGGCCCAGCTGCCAACACAATTTTGTTGCAGTCATAGAAACTTCTGTCCAGCTTTCAAGCAACAAACGAATGTAAGTTGGAACTGAATAGAATAATAATAATAATGTGTATTAGTAATAAAGTACCGGTAGTAATAATGTCTAATAATGTGTATTAATAAAGTAATAATAATGTACATTAGATTTATAACCTGCCCTTTTTTCCAGGTTCATATTCACACTGAAGCAATACAGTCAGCTTAATTGTTTCATATGGCGGATACATGTATTGTATGTGCAAAAATCTGAGAGCAATTATTTCCTTTGGCTCAGATTGGAAAATTTGTCTCTGTATAATTGCTACTTTTCAGTTAGTGTATCACTTCAAGATGTTCCATTTTAACTGAATAGAAAAAAAATATGCCTGCCTGTGTGGACACACACACTTACATATCTATACATATGTTCCTTAAGAAAGGCAAGGCATCATTCAGAGAAAACAGTAAGCAGTAGTATTAAAGCCAAAATTCCCAAAATGATTGTGCTCACAGTCACTATATACAGAGAGATATTTTAGCACTGATATTTAGCCAGAAATAGTGTTTTAATGACATTAAGTAGCAGCAAATGTTTCTAAACAGAGTTGGTTATAGTTTCATTTCTGATACTTTTATTTTTTTCAGAAAGGCTGACTGGTATTTAAACAAAGTCTAAACTATGAAAAAAGGGTCTAAACAGAAATCATCTAAACAAAACCAGCAGACGGTTGCAACAACTACTTGTAAGAAATTGTTCTTTAAATCTTCCAAACAGAAGAAACACAACAGTCAAGAGGATTTTGTGACACTATTTCCACTAGAAGTCAGCTTAAAGATTTTTAGCAAACTTGACATTCACAGCTTGTGCAATGCCGCAATAACTTGCAAGAGCTGGAACCAAACCATTGAGCATTGTGATAATTTATGGAAACACCACTGTTTAAATATAAGAGCTATCTGTCAGCGAGAGGTTGATGGTGACAGAGGAAAAGGGTACTCATGGAAGGTAAGTTTAATTGAGGCTTGATTATATTATGATTTCTTATATCTAGATCTAAAATCTCATGTACAGTATTATTAAGTCTTTTGGCACAGTTGAAATTCGTCAAGTTTTTAGGATTTTTACTTGACAGGTTGATCTGTAGTATGTTACTTGCCTTATTTTTTGACAAAACTAGAAAGAAATATGACAGGAGACAATATATTTCTGTAAGCAATTGCTTTTAAGATTTTGCACCTTAAATTATGTCTCGTAAGCAATTGGCAACCACTATAGATCAAAGATCCTTATAATTCCATTTAACATTCCTATTTTACAGTAGATCTTAAATCGACAGTAACAAATTGCAATGTCTAAAACTGTCATTTTACTATCAAAATGTAACAGCATGTTCCTAAGGGTCTCAAGGTATGTAATAAAAGGCCTAGCAGAATCTGCTGTCAAAGTTGCACAGGTGTAATTAAATATTATAACAAATAACGTATGTACTGTGATATTAAAAAAAAGGGAAAAGACCTTTTGGCTGGGGATGTGATTAGGTCCAGAAGAGAAAGAATGAAACTCTTCATCCGACTCTCCATTTCTTTAACCTAATCCACTTCCGCTTAAACTACTTTTTTTATATTAAAAAAATCCAGTAAACATGTTGGTTGTAACATTAATGGTTTAAGCTCTGAATGTTATAGCATGAGAATGTAATAGTTTCCATGAATCACTAGTGGGCAGCAATATATTAGAAGTCCATTCTAATCTTTTTTTTTTAATAATAAATCATCCTTAAAATACTGGTTTCAAAAGACTTGCAATACAAACACAAAAACTATATGATATGGAATAGATATATCCTTTCTAATGAAAGGAGTTTACAGAGTTTTCACATAGTGAAATTATTCTTAATCTTATTCTTAATCCCAATTTTTCACATGTGAGATTCTTAATCTCACATGTGAAAAATGGGAATAATCTGGCTTGAAGCCAGTTTTTAAGATGATGAGAGTTGATTTCTCCCCCTCCCCCCACTAATTATGGAATTGCTTGCAAGATAAGGCTTTTTATACATAAGAAATCTCTGTTTTGTATCTTTATTTATATCTCTTTCCTATTCTTCTCTAATTGCTTTTATCAGGTCACACTGCATAGAAACTACTGGAAAAGCAAAGTAAAGTATGAATGGCTGAGTGGAAAATATAGCAATATTCAGTCACGGAGTAATTTACCAGAAAAATGTATGTATCCAATGGATGTGGATACCTGGGGAGAAATCTTGGAAGCTGAACTGGAAAGAGTTTTATACAGAGGAAATTAGAGAGGAGTTTGTATGTGCTTATACGTGTTTGTGTATGTGTGTGTGCCTGTGCGCATATGTATATGTGTTACATTCTGTAGTTTGGTTTGTGGCTGCTTTATACATGTTTATTTAATTTTACACTTTCATAACTGTAAATATTTTAATTATTACATAATTTGAAATGCTATATGCACAAATAGTTCTTTGATGCTCATTAAAGGCACTTCATAAATAATGTCAAATATTTATTAAGTTGGTTGCTTAGTCTATTAGTGGTCCTTCCAAATGATTAGAACTGCTATTCCTTTCAATGCAAGCTTGCAAGTCCATTAATGGAAATGATGGAAATTGTAATGTAAAACCTATGGAGGATACAGGTTATGTATCCTTAAAGTACATTGATTTACAAGATCTTTGCTGAACAGTTTGATTTATTTTTGGTCATTGATCAAAATAAAGAATGGTTGACTAATCTGATTTATCTGCTTATAAACATTTTGTTTCAAGATTGCAATTATAGGTATTGATTTGAAATTAAATTAAATTCCACTGTGGTTTTTAAATTTTAAAATAGGCCTATACGTGTGTGTGTGTGTGTGTGTGTGTGTGTGTGTGTGTGTGTGTAGATGTATAGATTAGGATTAAAATCCAAAATCATTACTCAAAATTGTGATATAGTTTTTTACTCACAAAGCCTAATTCACATAGGATATGTCTTTAAGACAGTTGAATAGAATTCTTGTTGTTTTTTTTAAATATCATCTGAAAATTATAACACTTTCTGCAGAGACAATACTTATTATTTTATCACAAACCAAACTCATGAGAATTAAATCTATGAATGAGTCATATCAAAACCTTAGTCAGAACTAGGCCCACAACCTATTAATTACACAAACACTTCCTTCTAAGTTCAATAGACCGATAATATCAACTTTAAACAAAAAAAAAATTACATCCCTTCAAAAAAAAAAGCAACTGATATTTTCACAGCAAGTTCAAGTCTGAAAGGGTTGATAGAATGAAGAACAATATTTTGTGATAGCCAACTATTTCTTCAACTGAAGATCTTTGAATCTACTCCCCACCCCACCCCAAAATAATTTTTTTGGTAAGTATCCAGGGATTGAGGATCTGATAAACTTTGTGAGCAATGTGATACTGGGCTATAGCAAGAAAGGGAGTAATTGACAGGTCTGCAACACTCACGGTGCAACAGCATTGCAAATTCCTTTTTTCATTTGTCGTAGTTATTATTGGCCCATTCCTATTATGGCTGTGTAAGATCACCTATTGGCTTAGTTTCCTCTTGTACAAGAGGCATTTTAGGGCACAAGTGGGAGGCAGGAAAAAATGTATTGCATGAGCTTTTCTTGAAGTATTCCTTTTGTGTCACTTCAATGACCTGTTTCTTTCCATTCATTCTTCTCTAACTTTTTTAATGTTGAGGAATTTGAATTCTTTAAAATACACAAAAAATTATGTAACATGATTATCGGCAATTATAACCAGAGAATATTAAATGAATAATAAGCACTCTGGCTGGGTTAGCATTCACAAATGTATTAACATCTGACAGTATACTAACATCCAAAGCTTGAGATTGTATTTAATGAAAACGTGTGTACATTTGTAACAAACTGTCCTTTATACCACATACATTCATTGAAAGTTAACTAGAACAAATTAGCTAATTATTAACAAATTAGCAAATAAAGCAAATTATTTCTAGTTTGTATAAGTGAGATAGCTAAATAAGATTATATTACAGCATATGTTCACAGTCATTTGCTCAATTTGGAGTCTGAAATTTATTTTGTCTGAACTTCTGGACTGTGGAATTCTGGATTTCTCTCAGTAGAAGGATGATACTGATATAGGCTGAGCTAAGCTAGGAGTAGAACTTCTAGGTAGCCATAGAACCAATAGAACATTTATACATGAATTCAATGGATCTTGCTCATCTACATTCAGAGTGCAATGCTATACTGTGCAAAGAATTTCAGTGGAGCAGTTCCTTTACTTTCTCACTAGTATTTCCAGAAGAACAGAATGTATCATTGACAGACAAGTGAAGAAGCTGGAGATAAAGACAAGTATAGTATCTTTCAGAAGCAAGTAAATTCAAAGCCAGAAATGAAGCAGAGGACAACACAAAAACATATATTTCAATGCACATTTTGGTGACTCAGCCTCAAGCATGAACTTTTTAAAAAGGAGTCAAAGGAAAATAATGTTAAGATAGTTAGTGCAAACAGTTTGAGAGAATAATAAAATAGTTCTTTAAAAATATCTTATTAACCAATAGCAGAAAGGCATAGCAAACAGGGGGGAAAATGAACAATGTTTAATCAACATTAGCTTAAAACCAAGCTGAAAAATAAAAAAGGGGAGGATGGAAATAAGATTTTTTTTTAAAAAAATAGCAAGATGTTGATATTTCAGGGACACTATATATTCTAATTTTGCTCTCACTTGCCCAAGATGGTGTTTAAAGCAAACACTCTTCAAAAGTCATATGTGATCCTTGGCTTGAAAAAAACAAAACAAAAAATGCAACTCTTGATTTATGGAAATGATTGGGGGAAAACACCCAACTTTAAAAAATGTTTATTATAATTTTAATGGGGCTTTTTTAAGACCGAAGAAGGAAAAATAGTAACTACATACTGTAATAACATAAAAATAACATTAAAGAAAAAATAATAATGGCTGTTGTCATGCAAGAACAATTTAGTTCTAGATGCATTTCAATGGCTACAATTAACATGGTTTCAAATATATGAAATGTTAGGGTTTCAATGACCTCAGATTTGTGCTAAGTTTATTATATTATGATCTTTAAACTTCCCTACAGCTGCAACTTAACATCTTTTTTTTTAAAAAAGTGAGTGCTACCATGTAGCGACCCAAATACCAAGAAATTACAAATATTTAAATCTGCTGTGTCTTTTTCTATCTTGGTATGTGAGCATATCCATTTTAAAATAAAATTTTAAACTTACTTATTTTAAAATGGATATGCTCTCATTTTGTGGTTGCAAGCTGTTTATAAACTTCCACATACAACTGAAACCTTTAATACATAAAACATGATTCACAGCTGTGGTTTGAGAATGACTGTTTGACTAGAAGTTTGAGAGTAGGTGACAAATTAGGTACATATACATGCCTGGGTGTATGTGCGCACACACACAATATTTATAGGTATAGCTAAAATATTGTGAAATGGCCAAATCTTGTCCAGAACATTACAGATAAAGACTTGCAAGATTCTATTATTATAGCCAATCTCAATAAAAGTAGCTTTAGCCTTCCTTGTCGAATTAATTTCTAGTCTGGTCTAATAGTATAGCTGACCAAGAACTAATCATGAGTTCTAGCAGCATCTTGGAGTACGTATCTCTTGCAGACCCTAGCTGAACCACGTTCCAGCTAGGTGTGCCTCTTGCCTCTGTCTATACTTCACTTATGCATCTCTAAATAAGCCAATTATGACAAAAATAAACAGTTTGATAATAATTCTTCCAAAGGAAAATAATGGGCTATAATGGAGCTTTAAGCTGTTCATAAAACAGGAGGTGAGGAAGATGACCAGCAATTTATATGAGCTAGGAGTACAAAAACTGGTGGCCCATAGTGGTGCAAAATGGTGTACATGCAACCCCAGCATCACTTTTGTGGCTCCTAGAACAACCTTCCCCATAATGGCTTTGGTCAGCAAATCAATATATCCATTTTTATACTAGGGAAAAAGCCTTTTTAAGCCTTTCTCCAAGGCTTGAGTTCCATACTCTCCATTTTTGGAATACAGCCCTCAACAAACTGTATGGCCCTTGAGCCAATAGAAGTTGTGTAGTCTTGATCAAAACTAAGCACAATAATGAAATGGGGGTCAGGTTACTTGCAGGACTGCCTCTCCTTGGGAGTATCTGCCCATCCTACTAGGTTAACTAGGGTAGGCATACTCCAAATCCCCTCCCTTTAAATGTTGCCGTCTGATGGGACCCCAGAGACAGGCCTTTTTGGTGGCTGCCCCAGCCCTTTGGAACAATTGATCACTTGAGATCTGAGGGATTCCTGCCCTTTTAACTTCCCAAAGGACTATGAAGTCCTGTTTGGGCTAGGATAGGGCCTGAGTTGTGAGGATGATTGGTCTGGTGCCTGAAGGAGAAAGTGTACTTTTGTTTTTAATTATGGTTTTTTATGGATTGTGTGAGCTGCATAAAGTCAACATATGAGATAGGGGCCTCACAAATCCTATAATAAACAAACAAACAAACAAACAAACAAATAATACATACATACATACATACATACATACATACATACATACATACATATATACATACATACGGTCACAAATGATGATTATATGAGCCCCAGGATACTGCAACCATTGTAAATACATGCCAGCTACCCAGATTTTGATTATGTGATCCTAGTGATGCAAGGACTGATTGTGTCACTCTTCTTAGTACTGTTGTAACATTGAATGATCACTAAACAAATAAGTCAAATAAGTTTAGGACCACCTGTAACTAAAAGATTATGTGCATCAATCTCTGGATGGAGTACTTATCATTTGTTACTTTTTGAACAAGGGATGAGCAGGAACCTATGCTGCTAGTCCATTGTTTTAAGATTTCACCAATCAATCAATATCAGAAATATATTTCAGCATTGCCTTTCCCAAAGACCTTAAAAATAGGGGTAATAATAATTATATGTGAGAATGACCCTGGAAGACAGAAGAAGATCTGCAGTCTAGCAGTAGCAATAGCACTTAGACTTATATACTGCTTCACAGTGCTTTACAGTTCTCTCTAAGCAGTTTACAGAGTCAGCATATTGCCCCCAACAATCTGGGTCCTCATTTTACCAACCTCAGAAGGATGGAAGGCTGTCAACCTTGAGCCGATCAGGATAGAAATGCAAGACTGCATTCTAACCACTGCGCCACCATGATTCTTAGGCTGTAGGCAACATTTGTGGTCATCCCAGTCTGTTAAGTAGGGGAAAAACTCAGTTCACAGGTGGGGGAAAAGCACAGAAGTGTTTCAGAAGGGACCTTCTGTCAGGCCGGAAACCAAAAATGACACATGGACAAGTTGGGTTCCTTACTGTTTCACACCTATAGGTAAAATGTTGCCATACTGAGCACTTGACTATCTGCATTTGCAGTATACTCTGTGAACTATTAGGGAGAGGCACCTTAACTGATTAACAGAATTGGAAGGGACCTTGTAGGTCATCTAGTCCAACCCCCCTCCCAAACAGGAGACCCTACACCATTTCTGACAAATGGCAGTCCAATCTCTTCTTGAAAGCCTCCAGTGATGAAGCTCCCACAACTTCCGAAGGCAAGCTGTTCCATTGATTGATTGTTCTCACTGTCAGAAAATTTCTCCTTATTTCTAGGTTGAATCTCTCCTTGATCAGTTTCCATCCATTATTCCTTGTCTGGCCTTCAGGTGCCTTGGAAAATAGCTTGACCCCTTCCTCGCTGTGGTAGCCTCTCAAATATTTGATATCTGCTAGAGCAGATATCAATTAAAGTTCCTAATGAAGCAGATGATTCATATCAGAACAGATCTGAAGATCCAGAAATCACATGGGAGTTGAATCTTTGGGAATGGGATCCTCTCCGATCCATGACTTGCTTACTTCTCACATGTCCGGTGGCCCAAGAAGTCACACATATTATTGGCTACCAAGATGATTTAACTGCTGCTGGCTCATATTTAACTGGTTGTCCACAGAGACTCCAAGATCCCTCTCACAGTTGCTACATACATACATACATACATACATACATACATACATACATACATACATACAATGAAATGCACAGGTGAGTTTGTGATATGTTTTAATTTAAAGAGGCTTTCCTGTTTGTAAAAGATAGTCCTTTAGTTGAAGACATTTTCTTTTTCAGTTTTCCCTCACATGGCACTTTCCTGAGGTAATGTATCACAACTTCCATAGTGCCAAACCAGAGAAACTATAAGCATAATAATTCAACGTATCTAGAGCGCTATTCCAATAATGCTCAGCTGGGCTCTAGAGATTGCAGCCAGCTGGTCACATGGTTTCTGAATTTGCTCAGAGATACTGTATTTGTTTTGTTACTACATTTATGCCTTTCTATCAGCATACACACATTTAATGCAGATGGTTATGTTTTGAGTCCATAATGGTGAGATAAATTCTCTTTCTGCATCGGTGTGGATTTAAGCCCCAGTGACTTCTTTTAACTATTTAAAACAGATACTGTACAATAATAAATTAGATATCCTGTTTCCTTGGTTTGCAACATATGATAGCATATTTTTA
This sequence comes from Thermophis baileyi, assembly GCA_003457575.1. Lineage (NCBI taxonomy): Eukaryota > Metazoa > Chordata > Lepidosauria > Squamata > Dipsadidae > Thermophis > Thermophis baileyi. Next base: position 11,546,007 of record QLTV01000974.1, read on the forward strand.
ATTGTGAGAGCACTTGAATGGTAACAACCACATTGCAAATTATCAAGGAGGCAGTAGCTCTTGGCACAAGCTTTATCTTCTTCCTGTGGCTTCCTTTAAAGTTTTGAGTCACTGAAATATCCATGTTCCTGTCAACATTGACTGATTTACCATAATGGTTGTTGTAAGTAGGTTTCTATGGAAGGCAAATTCTTACAACTCATTCCAAAAAACTGTGAATTTGCATCTCCGGATGATTACTTTTCCTATGATCATTTTACCCTGAGCTGTTTTCTCGTTTAAAAAGAGGTTTCGAAACTAGAACGGTACAACATGAAGTAAAATCTGCTACAGTAGAGAGCTAAACTAATATGGAGAACCATAAGCTGAGAATCACCAGTTCTGTATTTTATAGAAGTCAAACATTCTTTCTAGGTAAAGAGCTGCGGTGGCGCAGTGATTAGAATGCAGTACTGCAGGCTACTTCTGCTGACTGCTGGTTGCCTGCAATTTGGCAGTTCGAATCTCACCAGGCTCAAGGTTGACTCAGTCTTCCATCCTTCCGAGGTCGGTAAAATGAGGACCCACATTGTTGGGGGCAATATCCTGTCTTTGTGAACCACTTAGAGAGAGCTGTAAAGCACTGTGAAGCAGTATATAAGTCTAAGTGCTATTGCTAAGTGCTAAAGAAACTAGAAAATGTAGATTTCCATCGTTCCCTTTGTATTAAGTTACGCTTCCCCCACTTTAGTCTTATAACCCAAATAATTGACATAATCAGCTGATTTCAGCAGCAAAGGCCACCATTTTATGGGGCCTTGTAATTCTCACCTATTTTTAAACACTTGGTTATGAAAATTATTGAAATTACTAATATTAAATTAAAATTAATTATAAGAGATTAAATCAAACTAAATTAGATTAGATTAAAATTAATAAAAATAAATATTAAATTAAACCCTTAATCCAGGTGTGAAGATTTGGGATACCGAAAAATGTTTCTGTACTGCTGTTGTGGAATTAGCTTCACTGTAGTTTAGTCCATGATCCAGATGGACTCTAATTCAATCATCTTTTGGAAAGCTATCAAAACTTAATTGTTCCAAAAAGCTTTTGGAGATTAGAATCTATGTTTTGTATGCCATCTGTTTGGTACTGTATTATCCTAATTTTGAGCTCCTTTTAATGTGTATTATGATGTGGATTGCATTCTAATTTAGATGTCTGAATGAACCACCCAGAGATGTGAAATTCTAGTTGTATTGAAGTCATGAAAAATAAATAAAACTATTTACACCTCAAAATACCTCTTTCTGCACCACACAGAAATGTAACATGTCATCAACATCTGATTTCACTTTAAAAGCAGTGAAATGGATTGTTTATTTGCTTAGGCATGATTGACAATAAATCTAGTATTATGCCCCTACATTGTAAATTTTTATTTATTTAGTTAATAAATTAATATAAATCTGGAATATTTTAAAATGGAGTATTTTGACACATACTATCAATATTCTGTCCAAGTAAGCACAGGATTGGGGAGGATTCCCCTACTTTTAGCTCAGGAGGCCTGTATCCTACCTTGAATTGATTCAAGGTGCTTATGTATAGTTATACTTATATAGTTATACATATTTGCTTTAATTATGGAACATTAGATTTAATCTTTCACTGTAATGTAATACATGTTTAATCAGAAATCAACTGTACTGTGTTTAGCAAAATTTGCTTTCTAGTAAAAATGTAAGAATATACCAGTCAATTGGAAATATTATTATATACTTTCATCTTAGAAATGTTACAGGATTGTGATTCAAAAAGATTAAATTGTGAATTACCTAGAAAATTCTTTCTTTCTACAGGTATTTTAATTACAACTTCTCAGTGGACTTAAATTAGCCATCCTTTGAGTTCTCACCTCCAATAGATGTTAATAATACTAGTTCACCTCTTATAACTGTTACTTATTTATAAGGCAATACATGTAGTGCACTTTGAGCCTCCGGAATACATTATAATCCCAGATATTATTTCTGTTGATGCTTGATGAGCCGTGGAGGCACAGTGGGAGCTGCGGTGGCACAGTGGGAGAATACGAAAACAGCGCTGGCAGAAGCCACTGAAAAGTATAAAAAGCAAGCGGACAGACACCGATCTCTCCAACCCCCCCTTCCGTGTGGGAGATCAAGTTTTTCTGTTGACCAAATATATAAGGCTGAGGCTGCCTAGCAAAAAACTGGGACCTAAGTTTTTAGGTTCTTTCCCTATAGTGAAAGTAATTAACCCAGTAACAGTTCAACTTAGCCTCCCACGCATACTCGGGAAAATACATCCTGTCTTTCATTGCAGTTTGCTAAAGTGGGCAATGGGGTTGAGGCAGTGGTGAAATCCAATTTTTTTTACTACCGCTTCTGTGGGCGTGGCTTGGTGGGCATGGTGTGGCATGGTGGGCGTGGCTTGGTGGGCGTGGCAGGGGAAGGATACTGCAAAATCCCCATTCCCTCCCCACTCCTGGGGGAAAGATATTGCAAAATCTCCATTCCCACCCCACTCTGGGGCCAGCCAGAGGTGGTATTTGCCGGTTCTCCGAACTACTCAAAATTTCTGGTACCGATTCTCCAAACTACTCAAAATTTCCGCTACCGGTTCTCCAGAACCTGTTAGAACCTGCTGGATTTCACCCCTGGGTTGAGGTTAAGACCACAGACTCGACCAGCCCCAAAACCTATAGTGGTACAAGGGGAGACCCATTATGAAGTAAAATGTATCTTAGACTCTAGGCTGTTTAAAAGCAGATTACAGTACTTAGTTCATTGGAAAGGGTACCCTTTGTATGAAGCTACTTGGGTTAAAAGCTGGGACTTAAAAGCAGACAGACTAGTCAAGCAATTCCTTGATAAATATCCTGATAAGCCAAAGGGTCCCCCTGGGGAGGGGGGGAAGAAGTGGTTACATATTGATTAACCCCCTATGTTGCTCTCATTGCAGGATTTGATCATCGGATGGGGGGGGGGCTGTCAGGCATGGAAACCATTTTTTGGCCTTAGATCTTCAGGCCTGCCACATTTGGTGCTCTGGGAAACTGGGAGGGGGGATTGCATGGAGCTGGGGAGATATGTAGTCAAAATAGCATTCCTTTCTTCAAGAGTCAAGGCCACTCTGCCCTGCACCTGGAGGGGTGTGTCTGGGAAGCATCTCCAGTTTGATTGGACGATGTGGACATGTGGGTGCTGGGGCAGGGACTTGGACTTTCTTTTGGGTGGGGAAAACCCAGAAGCTTTCAGATTCGAGTTTTCCCAGATGTGTCAATATGACATCTCTAATAAAATGGAACTTTGAGGAAACTCAAGCCTCAGGGTTTTCTTTCGTTGGGGGTGTTACTTGGAACCCTGACAGCATCATTTCCAAGAAAGAAAGAAATGATTCTGGTCAGTTGTTGGAAAATGTCTTATCAATCCATTGGGTCAATTTTTGAAAAGAATGAGTTACAATTCTGTAGAACCTGTCCGAAAATCAACTGTTCTGTAGCCTGATTTTCTGCTGTAACACCAGTTTTGATCTTCTGATGGTTGATTAAACACAAGATCAATTTTCTTTGACCTAGTATTAATTATGCAACACGCTGTTTCTGATGATAATTTGCTTTGCTGTATGTGATCAAATTCTGCAGATAGGAAATTGGAACTCAGTGGAAGTTTGAACTTATTCAACTTTCACCCTGTTCAGAAAGGCTCAGCACACTCAACCAGATGTGAAACACTCTTGCTTATCCGATTCCTTCTGGGACCTTCTTTATTCTATACTCTAAACCTCTGGCGGTAGGAGAAGTCTCCCTGCTATTCAAGGCCTCTCTTCAAGCACAGAGATGGCAAAGACTGGTTATAAAATAACAAAAGGAGTAGGGGGCAAACTATCACCCCTCTTCTGCTGCTCATATTACAGACTTACAACCGCAGTTGAGCCCAGAATTTATGTTGCTAAGTGAGAAATTTGTTAAGTGAGTTTTGGCCCATTTTATGACTTTTCTTGTCATATTTGTTGAGTGAATCACTGCAGTTGTTAAATTAGTAACATGGTCGTTAAGTGAATCTGGCTTCCCCATTGATTTTGCTTGTCAGAATGTCACAAAATACGATCACATGACCCGGGACACTGCAACTGTCATAAATAAGAACCTGTTGTCAAGCATCCAAATATAAATTAAATGGCCATGGGGATGCTGCAATGGTCATAAGTGTGAAAACTGGTCATAAGTGTGAAAACTGGTCATAAGTCACTTTTTTCAGTGCCGTTGAAACTTCAATCGGTCACTAAATGAACTGTTGTAAGTCGAGGACTACCTGTATTGTCAACATATGCAGATGGACTAGAGCTTATAGTTACAAATACTCCTATTGGGGTATTTTTATTTTTTCCTATTCATTTCTTTTGGATTCCGAATATAGAAAAAGAAATTGTGTAGAGGTCATTCTTTTGCTCAATGGGCCCCAAATCATGTTGTGTGTCTACAAATCAGTGGTATGGGATTAGTTATATAGGTGGAACTTTAATAAAGTAGCTGTAAAAATGAACACACTATTAATAAAATGACTGTGACATTCCTAGAATGAGTGACTTTTAAAGCTGGTCACACACCACGTTCTTGGCTATATGGAAAATACAGTAAAAGATTATGTGTGAAGTATCTTAAGCTGCTATTAAAAATGCTGACTTTGCAAATATTTCTTTTCTGGCTTGTAAAGATGTAAAAGCAAATTTCTTATTTACTAGTTGTAGTAGTTAGTTGTGTCTTCATAATTCTCTCTCTCTCTCTCTCTCTCTCTCTCTCTCTCTCTCTCTCTCTCTCTCTCTCTCTCTCCCTCCCTC